>NMRB01001980.1:91243-119174 GCA_002633025.1 Notospermus geniculatus | reverse complement strand
AGGGGGGGGAGGGGAGCAGTAAAAAACATTACAGATAAACCAATATTCAGGATACAATAGAACGTTTTGTAACCCGGGCACTGGTTTACGGGTACATTATTTACACTACACCGGGTGCCACGCTGGTCGTGCAGTAGTTTTCGAGTTTACCCGTGACAAGAAATGAGCTGTTCTCTCTTATTATATAGATTAGGCATGCTTGCCACCTGTTTCAAGTTTAGGCCTACATGTACATGTGAGGCTCTTTGTAATTGACCCTTTGCTGGTAGAGCGACAAGTGCCTAAATGAGGACAACAAACTTCATCTAATTTAACAGTTCATTGTTGGCGGATGACCCCCAAAATCAATAGGGTTCCGTGTAACATGGATATCTACAATTCATGAAAATTTCGTGGCGATACGTGGCCGCGTATTTTTTTAGTTATCCTGCCGAAACCACAGATTGGCGACAGAGAGAGAGAGAGAGAAATCCAGTGAAACCAATAAAGACCGCCACCTTGTGAGGTGGTGGCGGTCTTAATTACTGTTCGTAAGCAGAGTATAGTTGATAGGAGTGCATTTAAATGAATGCTTGGGTCCATTTCATTGAGCTAACACCTTGGCAGAATAGTTAAATCGGCTATGTTTTGAAACAATTTGTGTCGTCTTACAATGCGTACACTCGTTCAGACAGGCAGTCTTACAATGCGTACACCCAGTTTCGCAAATTCCCAATTTTTATAAGTGTTATCACATATTACGGGTCAATTATTGGTCATATACCTGTATTACAATATCAGCTTCAACTATCTATGAGTTTAATTTGGGGTCGATGCCTATTTAGTAAGTTAAAATGTGTCGTCTGCTAGACAGGAAGCTCTTACAATGCGTATCCTCAGATTTGAGTCACCACACTGCTAACGTCACCTTTCGAATACAATCAGATAACGATAGCAATGTTCGTACGCATAGACGGATATCGAAGGAAAAACTACTACCTTTTAGAATACCGTGGCCGGGAAAATTTAATATCAATGGGCATTAATCGGCTCTCTGTCGATAACTGGTTTTTTCGAGGCTTTGAAAACTCTGACCAACTTAAGGACCGTGATTGGGCCAGAAATAAATACTTCTACAGTTTCCAGTGTTTTGGTAAACACCCTGACCGGCGGCAATTTCGTCACGTAACAGAGATAGATGATTCAGAGAAGTGGATATTTCTTACTGTTGCATTTGATATCTCGAAGACGGAGACATGTACCAACACTTCTTTGTACATTGACCACCTCAAGAGAAATCACAAAAGCCTTGTGATAAAACAGCGATTTCATGGCATCAAGAATGATCAGTTCTTCCTTGGAGGTTATCCAGGGAAACCTTTGATTGGTTATCTTTCAAATCTCATTTTGTTGCCATTGGTTCTTTCTGAAGAGGAGGTTAAGAATTTACATTGGAAATTACTCTTTAAGGAAGGTTGGCACACTTTATTTTCAACATCTAAAAACCTTTACCATTAAAGACTTTTACAATGTGCCGGTCGTAGTCAATTCTAGCCTAAACAAGCCAATCTTACGTCTGTAGCTTAATTTGCATAATCAGTTGGCCATTTTCCCACGTACATGTACTTGACGCGATGAACCCTCATTAGAGTTAGGGTTAGGGTTAAACTCTTGGTGGATCAAAATCCACCTTAGTGTATAGGCCTACTAACTAAAAAAGGGGTCTAACCTGTCGCTTGACCTCCCATCAAAACAGGTACATGTAGGCCTGCTTCACTTGGTTGACCATCTTCCAACATTCCTTTTATGATGCAACAACGGCAGAATAGAAGTGGTTGCTAAAAGAAGGTCTGCTGTTTCGGCGTAAACTTTATCTTAGCGTTCTTTCTTTAAACAAGTTCAATGGAAATGCCAACGCCAAGATAAAACTATGCCTGTCTTAGTTGAAAATAAACAAGAAGTCAATCTCCAGAATTCACGAATTTTCGACCCCAACCGGGGTCTTTTTCAAGTGGAACTTTACAATCTGAAACTCTACACAGAAAAAAAAAATCAACTCGAGTGGAGACTCAGAGTCTCACTTTAGGGACAAAATGGTTCGAAACACTTTTTGACTCAAAATGAAACAGAAAATATTTCGGCCCGAGACAATAACAACTCGGCCCGAAATATTTTCCCTCGGAACGAGGTGTCATTGTGTCGGGCCGAAATATTTTCTGTTTCATTTTGAGTCAAAAAGTGTTTCGAACCATTTTGTCCCTAAAGTGAGACTCTGAGTCTCCACTCGAGTTGATTTTTTTTTCTGTGTAGAAAACTCTGGAGATTGACTTCTTGTTTATTATCATTTTGTGTGTCAATTTTGTGCTATTCTGTATCCTGTCTTAGTTGTCTTATGCGAGGGTCCGTGGGTTCGATTCTGGTAGGAAGCAGTGTCTTTCACCTTGGAAACTCGATTTCTATTTCATATTCGGTCTTAGTTGAAAATGCAGTCGATATGAAAGCAGTTGGTTTGTTGGATTTGTTGGAAGGAATAATCAGACCACGACTGAGGTAGCATATTCGCAAAGATTGAAGATTTTGTACGTTAAAGGAGCACGGTATTGGATCTCAAATGCGTTATTTGACTGCCGACGCAGAGGGAGCCACCTAGCGGCAGTAAGACGAACTAGCAAAATGCATTGCAAAAATGTCGGCTACGTAGTAAATCGGGTCAATTCGCCGACAACGTAGTTAGTCCCTGGGTTGGAGAGTGGCGCGGTGACGAAGGCTGTCGAGAATAAGTGGCAATACCGTGGTCTTTTAAGAAGCCGCAACGGGGATTTAAAAATGGGATTTTAAATGGGAATTATGGACAGTCATACATATGTATATTCGAATTTATGTCTAGACACTAATTCGTTCGATCCAACCAATCACATCACAGGAATTATCGCCAGTCATAAAATATTTAGTGACTGTCAATAGAGGCTTCCCACACGACGTCACGAGACACGTGATCCGCCATCTTGGAGTACAAACAGAATACACTCTCAGCTTGATGTCCTATTGTTTGCCCATGTTTTATCCGAAATAATGGTGAATTTTTCCTTTGTCATTTGACTGACAATATTCCATACATGTCGATAAATAAATATTTCATCGAAATATCACAAAATAATAATCCAGAGCTATCGGAACCAGGGTGGGGGTAGGGGATAGATTTTAGAGGATTTGTTTCTGAATAGATGTTTTTTTTGTGCAACAATGAGTGATAAAGTTATAACTGAAAACGGAAGGTAATAGGGCATGCCCCTGAAGAACCAAAGGCAGTGAAAGTATTAGGCCTAGGCCTACATGATTTAGTGACAGGCGAACGCCAACCGACTCTGCCGCCAAGGTGGAATGGTTGTGGTCAATGTGGATGGTAACTAAGTGGCAGAATGGGTCAGTTGGTGAGAGGATGCATTGTCCACGTATGGCCAATGCATCCTCTCACAGAGTGTTGATGTCTTTCCCCTCTGTTTGGAATAGAGCAACAGTAGCCCACGAAAAAAACACACAACCGATGGAAGCCGTAAAATAAGGGTATCGGTAGGCCTAGGCCTAGTCTAAGTCCATGATGTTCTTCTCACACCATAATCTTCTTTTCCTCTTCTTTTCACCCTCTGTTTGCAATAGAGCAACATGTGGCCTACGCAAAAACACACAACCGACTGGAAGCCGCAAGCAGCGTATGCCCTTGCGGCCGGAAAAAAACATTAAAAAACAAACAAAATCCCACTCGACGTGACCTCTTTGGCATTCTCCCACTCTCCAACACACACACTGCACTCTCCCACCCCAGATGCCAACCATACGCAATTGGCATATAGATTTGTTCCAATACAACTATGTCATCAAAATCTGAGCTGTTGAATCGCCTGACTTTTTGCATTCATTTCTGCACTGTACTTCCCCAAGCAACGTGTACATACATCATAAGCCGGCGGCTGAAACCCATGACGTCACGAAAACCTGTGCTGTTCAACCGCCTGACACAATGCACACTTCACTGCCGTACACGACGCAGACAAGTACAGCGCTTGCAACAGGCGGCGGCATATCGTTACGTCAACAATACTTGTGCTTGTCTCATTATCTCCGAAAACACCCAAATATCTTTGAATCCAACATCGCTTTCTCCACAGTATATGTCACTATCTACATCTATCCCAATTATCTATTGATAGACAGCCATAACTACGAGCAACTTCATCCCCTTGGTACCAAACGAACGCCAATGAGCTACAAACCCGAAAATCACCTACACTATAAAAATATCAGCAGCGATCCAAAAAGGCCTTCGTCGTGTACTGCCGCCTATCGGCGGGTTCCGGGATCATTGCGTCAAGTAACCAGCAAAATGGGTATTAACGCAGCCGCCGATTTCAATGTTTACACTTTTGACTCGGGCCGCCCGGCATGCCCGATTTTCCCCGTTTAAACTGCATTTTTTCACCTGCGATGCCTAAAAAGCCTACATTTCTTAGTGAAATAAATTGCTGAGATGTTTTGACACGTAGCATTTGGCATCAACAGCACAAAAAAGGAAAATCACTGTGTGTTGTTTATGTGTGTTTGTACTCCAACATGGCCGCCTGGTGATTTTTGTGACGTCACTGCAAAGCCTCTATAAATGGGAATTTTTGACTGTCATATCTTCGAATTAGACACAAATTCAGTTAAATTTTTGACTGTCATATCTTCGAATTAGACACAAATTCAGTGGATCTAACCAATCACAGTCGAACTTGTGTCTAGACATTAATTCGAATACCGTATATATCAGTTAATAATTTCCATTTATTGACAGTCACTAAATATTTTGTGATTGACAAAATTCCTGTACTGTGATTGGTTGGATCATAAAACCGAACATATGAAACCGAACATATGACTGTCCATTATCCCAATTATGATTCACTTCGCCTACTCACCCGTACCTGAGCATGGAAGACACATTCCGAGACTAGGGCTGACGTAGACGCCGACGATAACGCTATTCCAAGTCCTCAATGGTATTAGCGTTGGTGTCAGCGGGCACGTACAGCGCACTGGTTATAACATTCTGATAGCACTTTGAACCACTGTTAGTAATATTCATCGCTGCAAGATGGTACCTTCCCTACGTCGGTCATGGTAAAATTCTTACTAGTGAGGTGTCGCAAATCTGACGAAATACGAAATATGAAATTCAACTTCATTTCCAGGACCTACATGTAATGTATTTCTGGAGATGTTTGGCACCACAACTGTCAGTGCGTCTTTTAACATATCATACTAGATGGAGTGAGTATTGTAGGCCTATTGTATTTCATTTTTCCGTCAGGGCCGACGCTTCGTATCTACGAAGTGGGAACAAAAGATAAATTTCAAAGTTTAATGATATCATAAAGACGGGGTTTGATGTCTTTATGATAATATACACCATAACTCTAATCAGTCTAACGTGATACGCTAAAATATGCTCTTGCAGCAGGCGATATTTGTGGTACCAACCATCTCCTGAAATATATTACAATGTACGTCATGGGAATGAAGTTGAATTTCGTATTTCGTACTTCCTGTTTCATCAGATTTACGAAACCTCATTGTTGACGACGAAGAAACGAAAGAGGGTCGGATCATGGATTTGGAATAAGAGGGGCGCCCTGTGCTAGGAACATTGAAATTTGCGCATAATTCCAGAATTTCACGGTCGGTTTTACAGATTTGTTGGCCAGAAGGGGAGGCGCGCGCCCGGTGCGCCCCTCTGGATCCGCGCCTGAGCGTCTCATACGGCTGCGTTCGCTGTCTAGAGAAGACCAGGACAGTTTGTCTTTTGTTTTCTGCAGGTTTCTTTTTCCATTCGTCCAGCAACCCTGCTGTTATTAGTGACAACGTCGAAATGAGAGTGCAGCAGATGAGTTCATTACTTGTATTTAAAGCCGTCTCAAAACTGTTTTGTATGAAAGAATGTGCTATGACATACGAGACTTTCGGAGATTTTATTTGTACAGATAACTGTTTCGATGAGACGACAAGGAATTGCATGCTGTGGACAAATAACTGCACTAGTGACTACCTTACATCGCCAAAAAGGGAGACGTGTTTTTCTTCTGGCAACAAGATACCAAAAACGTGTAATCCTGTATCATGGAAACGGATACATTGCAAAGCCCAGGTGTTCTGAAATGTACAGGCATGTTTCTACATAGAGAGGATTGAGAAAAAGGTAATTATTTCGTGTGGGGGTGGAGCAATGTTGTTACCGTTTATACATCTGGCAGAAACCAGATTTTTTCACACCCCTGTATCAAATGGAGTTTCAGTCTCTAAATTCCGCAGCAAACCGCTGGGTGGGGAAAATCGTACGGGGCCCGGTGCATTCGTGACCTAGGCTGCGTAGACACAGAACAAACCAAACGTGGTATGGTAATAATGATGGGGCTAAGGGACCTTTCGGTACCACCTGTCAGTCTGTTATACATGTATGTACTCCCTAGCAAGAGCATAGTGCAACCATTGTTCGGCGGTATCTCTGGGATCATTTCACTATTTCTGCAATGGAATTCAACCAAATTTTCTATGATAACTAATGGCGAGGCCTCGTGTTGGTTGAATTCCATGCAAAAATACCGGAAGGTTTGGTTGAATTCCGTGCAGAAATAGTAAAATGATCCTAGGGGTACCGCAGAACAATGTTGTTGCTAGGTATTACATGTACATGTACATGTACATGTACATGTACATGTGATCCTAGGGGTACCGCAGAACAATGTTGTTGCTAGGTATTACATGTACATGTACATGTACATGTACAGTCATTGACATTAGTTTATCTACACCTACTACCTTGAATATTTCAAATACTACTGGACCAATTTTAACACGGTTTGTACCACATGAAAGTGTATAACCTTGGTCATATTTGTGCATCAAACTTTTGGAAATTTGGAAATATCATAATTATGTAATACCTCATTAGAAAACCCCCTAAAAATCAACATTTTTATTATTGAATTTTTTTGTGACTTTTGTTACAGGATTGATAGAGTGGAAGTTTCTAAGGATTTTGAGCTTTGTTTCGTCAAAATATCTTGAGTGGTTGCTGAGATATTTGAGATTATCAAAATTTCGATATTTTGAGAATTTCCAATTTTTCCAAAAAATTTGATATTAGTAGTGCAACCATTGTTCGGCGGTATCTCTGGGATCATTTCACTATTTCTGCAATGGAATTCAACCAAATTTTCTATGATAACTAATGGCGAGGCCTTGTGTTGGTTGAATTCATACCGGAAGGTTTGGTTGAATTCCGTGCAGAAATAGTAAAATGATCCTAGGGGTACCGCAGAACAATGTTGTTGCTAGGTATTACATGTACATGTACATGTACATGTACATGTACATGTACATGTACATGTGATCCTAGGGGTACCGCAGAACAATGTTGTTGCTAGGTATTACATGTACATGTACATGTACATGTACATGTACATGTACATGTACATGTACATGTACATGTACATGTACATGTAATATACATAACAGAGTGATGGGTGGTACCACCAGGACCCTCAACCCTACCGCAATTACATTGCACCATGCCAGGTTTGGTTGAAATCTGTGCGGTAATAGCGAAATGATCCCAGCACACCGCTGAACATCTTATTTCAGCTCTAAGTCTACACGTACACCCTTAATCAAAAGTAAATGCACAGCTAATAAATTTAAATATTTCCCAAAATCTTTAGCGGGATCAACCTTTGCTTTTTACGGCAATTACTTAGGGCATCAAGACACATTTTGAGACCAAAAATATCGTGAACTTGCATGAGTTGTATTTTTGACAAAAGTTTGAAATTTCCATAAAATAGTGTGATTTTCAATGGCATGTTTTTTAGAAGTGAAACCAACGTAAAGCCTGTTTGTTTCCCAGCAAAATTATTTTTTCAGGTTTAAAAAATTCCGTGGTGAACAGAAGTTACAGAGCATTTTCCAAAATGAATTTCGTTCGGTTTTCCAGTCAAGTCAGGGCAATTCCTTCCGTCTCATGTAGATCTGCCCAGCCTGCTGAATATTTTGAATAGGCCTATTCATGGCCTAGTCAACAATAGTTACTCCTGACGACACTTCATCGTGTAATCCAAGGCCAGGCGGTCGTTTGTGTGAGATGAGTGTCGGTAATTCCTCCTTACAATTCCTTACCAATGAAGGCAGGAGAGACTACGTAACCTCTTATGGAATTGACACCAATTACTAACTTGACCTACGATGAATGGGACTTATTATTCCGTGAGGTTGGCAGTTGGTCTTGGGACAATAAGGAAAGGTCGACTATAAAATAAGACTTGAACTGTTGACTGGAGTTTCGACTGAAACTTTCGAATAAATTCTTCATAATTACGACATGGAAGCTCCAATTGAAAATTTGAAAATTTATTTTTGTATAGAAACAGGAAAGCTTTAAAATGACGTTGGTTTCACTTCAAAAAAATATGCGATTGAAAATCACACTTTTTTATTGAAATTTCGAACTTTTGTCAAAAATACAACTCATGCAAGTTCATGATATTTTTGGTCTCAAAATGTGTCTTGATGCCCTAAATAACTGCCGTGAAAAACAAAGGTTGATCCGCTGAAGATTTTGGGAAATATTTAAGTTTATTAGCTGTGCATACTTTTGATTAAGGGTGTACATCTGAAACAGTTCGGGGTTTGATTTACATCAGCCAAGTCTGGCCTCATTTCCGAGTTCGCCGGACATTCTCTGAGGAAGGTAGTAGTGAGGTTTCGCAAAACGAAACACGAAGTACGAAAAACGAAATTCAACATTCAACATTCATGCATTTTCCAAGTCGTCGGAACAAAATCCGACAGATTACTGGCCAGTGTCTCCCATAGGGGCGCCCGTCGAAAACCATCTTATTCAAGGATATGTGAAAGATACATGTATGTGGGAAAATCCGTCCCAGGCCGCAACGTCGCAAAAAACCACCGATGTCAAGATATCATCCGGCGACTGCTGCATTTATGACTGAAGCGGCGAATCAAGTGTCGCGATTTTGGCTTGAGACGGGGTTGCGATCCCTTGCGATCACCTTATATGGTAATCGGAAGTCCTTACATGTATAATCTGCGCTTCCATTACAGCTTTTAGATCCGGTCTTAAAAGTACCGCATCTAAAATAAGACCGGCTATTTCACTGCTTGCGCTTCCACTGCTGGATAGTATGCTCGGCTACAGATGGCGATACGTGGAGTGAAGGCGCCTATTGTTCTGGTACTTTCGCAAGCGATCTTAAGCCACCTGCAGCCGATCATAATACTACAAATAGATCCGGACTTATTGCCATTCCACTACAGAAACACCATCATGATGTTGATCCGCATCTAATTTAGATTCGGAGTATGGCTATGCTATCCGAACTAAATAGATCCGGACTTATTAAACAAGGCAATTCGATGGAAGCAGAATAAGAGCGGACAAATACCGGCTTTTTTTGTAATGGAAGCGCAGCTACTTGTAATGGTACCGCAGCTATTAAGGTGATCACTCCATAGATCGGCGATCGTCCGGATCACATAGCACACCTCACAGGTTCATTAAAAATATTGCAATAATTTCAAAGCACACTTTGTTATAAAGTAATGTGATGAATAGAAGAATCCTTTTTTCTCGAAGCCAGTGATACATGTATGTTCCAATACCGTACTATAATCAATTCATTCATTCTACCGACGATAATAGTCTTTGATAAAGCACCTCCAGGCACGTAGGCCCGACTTTAACAGATTTACTTTCGTTTTGTTACTGTTGAGGTTCCGGGGGTAAGAAAAGCACATCGTGCGGGCGACTTCCCGCCGGGAGACAAGAAGAACATGACTGAAGGTAGGTTCTCCAACTGGAATCATATTTTTTCGAATTGATGTCGATATTCTTATCATCTGTTCACGTAGGTTATACGTCAGGTACGTACAGGCATTGACTGATGTTTATCTACAGTTTATATCTTGAATATTTCAAATACTACCGAACCAATTTTGTTGTATGTGAACGGAAAACTTGTTGGTCACATTTCTGCATCAAAATTTTGGAAATTTCGAAATATCAAAATTATGTAATTGCTTATCAGAAAAAAAATTGAAAATCAACATCTTTTATTTTGTAACTATATTTTTATTTTTAAGAAAATAAAATAAACATTGGCTGAAGTTCTAATGATGTATTCCTTAAACCGGTTTTCTGTCTTTATGACATTTTCAAAAGTGAATACAGAATGAGACAAATTACATTATATACATGAAGTTGTTGTCATGTTTCCCAGGCGAGTACATGTAATCATGGATACAGTAAACAAAACCAAACCAAACCAAAGTAGAACAAGTCTGGGAAGGCATAATTCTTCCCTTGTCACGCCAGTGACTTTCTATAGCTAATCATGGTTTGAAATAACCAATTTTTATTTTTATAGTAATTCTGACAGAATGGTAGTTTCTAAGGATTTTGGTCCTGATTTCATCAAAATCTGTCGAGTGGTTGCTGAGATATTTGGGATTATCAAAATTTTGATATTTTGATGTTTTCGCGTTTTTCAAGAAATTTCCATACCATTGGATAAAGCTAACATCAGATTATAGGTTTACCTTATTTTGAAACTTTTGGGGGTTAACTAGGCAGAAATATCATAATATCAATATGTTGATATTTTGAAAAGTATGCGTAAATTCTAACCAGTTTATGCAAATCATCACAAATTTCATAATTTTATTATTTGAGGTCAGCTCTATCTACTGACACCAGAATTTGTAAAAAATCATGAAAATCTCAAATTACCATTACTCATTTCAAACTTCCACTTTCACTTTCAAACAGCAGTGACAATACGCCCTCTGTTTTTTAAAACACAGTGCCATTGCCAACCTGTTCACTCATCCACAGAGCCTCAGCTGGGAATTCGGTATGGTAGCGCCACCGTGAATGCGCGTTCTCCAGCGGCGGAGAATTTACATGTATTTTTATGTACTCTCCGCTGTCCACTGTCCACTGTGAACTGTCCATTGTCGACATGTTTTTTGAAAACCCCCTCTTAAAGGGCACGCTATGCTTTCGTAACCTGGTTTCGCGGCGCCGTCGTAGTGCATCTCATCATAAAGTTCCATTCTATCAGAACTACTCTATGGAAATAAAATTACAAAATAGAAATATAGATTTTCGAGGTTTTTTTGATGAGCTATATTACATGTTGCTAAATTTTCAAAATGTTGATGCAGAAAGATGACCAAGAATATTTCCTGTCATATGCAACAAACCTTTTCAAAATTGGTGCGGTAGTATCTGAAATATAAAATATCTGAAATATAAAAAGATATTAGGTGTAGATAAATTGTAGTCAATGCCTGTACATGAAAACATGGCGAATGAATCTGTAGTTATTTTGATAGTGAAAGTATTAGTAAAGTCGTCTCCGAATTTCGCAAATTTTCAAATCTTCCTCAGGCACTTTCTAGTACAGATCCCAGACATGAATGAACTGTATCCCAATTATGGATATGTAGTTATAATAAAGAACCCCTGAAAAAACAGGGAGGTGTGAAAAGTTTAGGTTGACTAAACTTGAACTTGACTAAAAGTTGGCTAATCTTGAAGAACTTGACTTAGGGCCGTATGCACGGGTCACACTTTCATTAAAGTCTTACTTTTCTCAATGCTTCAAGCATAGAGAAAGTTTAACTTAAGCTATACTTTAGGATAAAGTGTGACCTGTGAATACGGCCCTTAAACTTGACTAAAAGAGGAGGTGTAGTGGTTCGGGCCTCCGACTAGCGGTCAGAGGGTCCCGGGTTCGAATCCCACTGGGCGTGAGACTTTGGGCTAGTCCCATTGCCTCACTGGCCTCTCTATGCACCAAGGTGTATAAATGGGTACTGGTCGGAAATGCTCAGACTGTATGCGCTGAATGAGCAGCTCATTGGTCGGAAATGCTCAGACTGTATGCGCTGAATGAGCAGCTCATCTGAGTTCTACTGGAATGTTTCAGGATAGGATGGGGTTAAAGTGTGAAGACGGATGACACCTGTACCGTTGTTGATATCAGATTATAAACCCAAACTTTAACTTTTAACTTCAGAGTTGAATGGAAACGAGGCACCATTGTTGGGTGCTGGAGCTCATTAAGCCTGTATTTTTTCAGGGTTTCTTTATTATAACTATAGATCCATAATTGGGATCCAACTCATTCACTTCTAGGATCTCTACTAGAAAGTGCCTGAGGAAGACCCCGGTTGGGGTTGAAAATTTGCGAAATTCGGAGACGACTTTACTTTCACTATCATTTTGTGTGTCGTTTTTATGCTCTATTTTGGATATCTGTTATTATTTTGGTGGTAAATTTATGTCAAACACGTGTAGGCCTTTGAACTTCGATAATCCGTCTCATAGTTTTTGCTCCAGAGCCCAAAACGTCACGAACAATTATTTCAAATAGACTCCAAGGAGATGGTAAACAAGGAATGTGAAATCTTCCATGTTAGGCCTGCAGACATGCCTATACAATATCGCCCATTGAATATTTCGTCAGTTGAATACAATTCTTTTTTGGATAAGGAGGGCAAGTCTTGTCGACAGTGCAGATTTTCTCTAGGCACTTGGGTGTCCCCCTGCTGAACACTGATTCGCTCTCAGGAAGAGCTGTATTATTGATGCCATATTTCGTGCTCAGTTGTGATTCAACTTGGCCTATATACAGTAGTCCAGGAAAAATATGATTTGACCTAGAACAAATTGCAACAGAATTTCTTTTTGCTTTATATGGTTTAGTATACCCCTCCAAACATCACATAAAAAGTCCCTTCAAATCCGACCCCCCGAAGTGCCCATAATTGGTATTTATTTGAGATCCTACGTTAACTCCTATTACAGTGTTCATGGACTTCTATTACAAATTCAAGTGTGCATGTACTGCTAACTTTTTTCTCGTCCATGCATTTTAGACCCTATAAATGTATTACCAATAGATAGAAATATGGTACCTCTTAGTCAGATAGGCATGATTAGAACATCATTGAACTCGTATTTGTTGTAAAAACGGCAAATTTGTTGATTTTGGGCAAAATATGACGTACATGTAAATATAAATGTACTGTATGCATCAAGGGTCATCCCCGAAATTCCCCGCGCTAATTTTGGAGCCGGTGTAATGTGTCCTCTTGTTCTAAATATCCAAATGTTCTCCTAATAAACGGTGTTTAATAAGGGGGAACACTTCGGTATACAGTGGCTGGAAAGTATCATCTCATCGTTATTTTATTTCGTTGAAATTTGCGTTTTTTGAATTCCCACCGCACGGAGTAAATTATTACCACCGCGGAAATAATTAATTCCACCGCCTGGAGTAAATTATTACCATTGTGGAGATAATTATTTCCACCGCCTGGAGTAAATTATTACCATTGTGGAGATAATTATTTCCACCACCTGGAGTAAATTTTCCGTACAACACAGAGAAATCTGCCGCTTTCGTTTCACAGCTTCCCCATACAATAGGGAGGTTTCGTAAATTTGACGAAACACGAAGTACGAAATACGAACCTGGACTTCATTTCCATGACGTAATGTATTTCAGGAGATGGTTGGTACCACAAATATCGCCTGCTGCAAGAGCGTCTTTTAGCGTATGACGTTAAAACTATACATGTAGGCTATATACAGTAAACTCGAGTTTACTGTAGTTACGGTGTATATTAAAGTTTGAAATTTATCTTTAGTTGCCTGTTCGTAGATACGAAGTGGAAATTTAAATATTCAAGATGCACCTTAACTCTCTCGGTCTTACATGATATCCTAAAAGACGCACTGGCAGGGACATCTGTGGTACCAACCATATCCAGAATTACATTAGGTCCTGGAAATGAAGTTGAATTTCGTATTTCGTACTTCGTGTTTCGTCAGATTTGCGAAACCTCACTAATTAGGGGAACTGCGAGAGACGGCAACACTGTGGTACATGTATTTTACATCAGGCCGTTCAAAACTAGTCACCGTAGGTGCAGTTTTTTATTGTCGGCATGGTTCATGATTTATCGTCGGTCGTTGTTGATGTTCCTTTGTGACTGACGATTTCTAGCGCAATTGCTTTCCAGTCCAGTAATTGTCTGATTTTTAAATTTTTATCGAGATGTATTTGTCGAGAGATTTTCCGTTTCAATCCCGTTCATAAATTGTTTTTCATATCCAGGCTGTCAGGCAAGAAACGTCGGGAAATAATACATACAAACCATGCAGGTAAATAATGATCGGTTGCCGATCCCAACGATAAGTTAAATATCGACAGATCAATAGCACTTTGTCGTTGAAGGGATACCTAACAGATCCGCACAGGCCTAGCGGCGGCTCAGAACAAAACCTATTGTGCGGCAGCCCATAACAATTCATGTATAGTTTATTGATAGACTCGGGTGGAATTCCCCGCTTTTCCTTTGATTTTTGGTTTTGTTTTGCACTTAATTGGTTGTCGAATGATGATTTTTTATGAAGTACCCGTTTTAACTGATAGTAAACTTAGTCCGCCAGGTGCCTATATAGAGATCTTGCTGATATCCGAGTGGAATTTTCAGGTATTCCAGAAAATGTGAATCAGGGCATTTTAGACCTTAATTACATGTAGTTTATAATGGGTAACTGAAATGATTTTTTTTGGAGAAAACTCTCTATAGGCACCTGAAGACTGCTTGTCTTTATGTAATGGTATAATCCAGAACAGCGCAGTCGGTAGCCAAGATTCAGAATTTCGTCCCGAAGATGGAATTTTAGGGTCTAATTAAAAGTTAACGTTACTGCTAACCCAAATTCACAATTTTATACTAGAATATATACGGAGTAGGCGGGGGTTATACTTATGTAATAAACTTGTTGTAATACATGTACATGTAGATTACTTTCGGTTATGGAAAAGATATCGATTTTTCAATTTTATGCCTGCATTATTTTGTGCTTAGGTATCCCTTCACCTTAATGATTTCGGGGTAGTTATAATCAACGGAACGGAATAGTTATTTTTGCCGGAACGGAAGAGAAATAAATTTCCCATCATATGAAAAATAGCAACAGAACATGTGATCGAACGAGCATTACATTTACATCCCTTAGGCTCCACCGACCCATTTGACCCCTGTGAAACGCGTTTCAGAGGGGTCTATAGGTAAGAGATCTAAGATGTTTATTTTGCGTAATCGTATTGTTTTCCTTCTCTGCCTAATTTATAACAAAATGGAAAGTTATGCAGTTGAACAGAGAATTCTTTGTTACATCGCGGACCCGTATACAGGTCCGTGGTTACATCTATATCAAAAAAACTGCTTTAAATTTTCAAATCCGATGAAAATTAACGATTTTACAATGCTAAATTTGTAGTATGTTTGAGCCGTAACCATTATGCATCCCCCCTTGCCTTGATACACATGATTGCATCTGTCCTACTTTGGAGGATTGGAATGGCTCACTTATAACCAGAGGGGTGCAAGGTGCAATTAGGTCAGTGGCTCAGATTGACCAGGTGATGTAAGATTATGTAAAATTAGTCAAAGTCGGAAGGTGTATTTCTGCAACATATTTTCTAAGGCCCTGTTTACCTAATGAGTTTTGTCAACGACGATTTCCCCTTCGGTTCTCCACCGCCTCTGCCATTACGCTCGTCTTCTGTCAACATTTCAACGCGACTCCACGTTTGACATGGTGGAGAACAGAAAGGTTGGTCGTCGTTGACCATTTAAGCCGCGGTGGCCATCTTACTAAATGTGTGGATGTAATTATGCCGTTATTCATCAAATCTTAAATTAAGACTTTTATTTAATAATTCTCGAATATATTTTCAAAAAGCTGAAAGCTTCAGTTGCCGATAATTTTACCGTTTTATACTTCATTCTGTGGTTTCGTTCCGGTTTTAGGGTCATTCCGCATTTTCATATTTGTTCCGTTCCGGCAAAAATAACTATTCCGTTCCGGGGATAACTACCCATAATTTCGTGATCATCGGGAAAGCAACCGATCAATCGACCAATCGATGTCGTTCCTGACGGTCACGTGATTTCTGGCTGACTCTCACTGCCGATCTCAGTATCTATCGGTGGGATCGGGAACCAACAGTCCACATGGTAATTTGCAAACTTCTGATGAATTAGTTCTCAATCTCTATGGTCGAACACAATCTACAGGGTGTACAAAAAAACGAAACGGTTGTAGTTTCCCTTTTAATTCGAATTATCTGGGTTAGGTAAGAAAAAAAACACCATCTTATGCCCATGAAGGTAAGCTTCAATTTGACACCCATTCATTGTTGAATGGCTTTTCACATGACTGAGCACTGGTGGTTTGATTGACGTACTCCTGATTGCAATTGTTGAAATCCCTCGTATTGAAGTTGAGCGAACAATGCAAGGCAGATATGACGTAACAAATTTTATTCAAATTCAACAATATGAATGTGTGTGATGGTAATAGGGATCATAACTATGATAGAGGGCAGCACACAGTAATCAGGTCCAATACAATAGATGCCTTTTGTGAGGGAAATTGATCAGCACCTGAATGTCCCTTTTTATTTAATAGTTTTAACTACTAGTGACACCTATTGAGACAGTGGGTTAGGGTCCTCATTGTCTAGCGGTTAAAAAAATGTTTTCACGGCACAATTTGCTCATTGTTTTGTTGGATTTAATCCACACCATTGATCATCTCACGGTCCCACACCTTCAACGTGTCCTCCATTCCTGGCAATGCAAAGCTGCAGCCGTCCCCACATGTCAGCAACAGCTTTTCGAATCAGGTCAACCTCAACCTTCGAATCAGGCCAACCTCAACCCGCAGAAGATTGCATTCATCTTCGATACGTTTGGCTTTTTGTCGGCAATTCGGATTTAGGCCGTCTTGGTTAAACATGTAGCTAGGGAAATGATGCAGAAAATCGTTCAGCCATGAATGGTGTCAAAATAAACAAGAGGCCCATGGGCCTGGCGCCCAGCTGATATTCTAGGCCTGTTTGAGATAAGGCATGTACATGATTTAAGGGTTACCGCAGTGTTGGAGGATGGGTAGTGGGTGACATTGAATTTTATTCACCAAATGTGCATGGTTGGATAAGTTTGTAAATTACGAAAAGCGATTAAAGAGATAGTCCTATACAATTGTGAATAAATTACATTTTATTTTGGAAAACATGGTATGCACACATGTACACTCTTGTAGGAAAATAAAAGGACACCAAGTTTTCCCAAATATCTCAAAAACCATTGGAGCTACATGAACAATCTCTACAGCTACATGTTGGGCACAGAGCCAAAGTGTTTTGCCAAAAATCATGACATTTTATAAAATCACTTTTTTCACAATTTTTGAAAAATCTTCCAAAATTTCAAGTTTTCTTCTTCTTAACGGCTGACTCAACTTGCCTGACTGACCAATATCTGCACCTTTTCCATTTTAAAATCTCAAAAGAAAATGCCTCTTTTGGGATTCTGTAAATAAATCCTAGATTCATTTAGTCAAATTGACAATAGGCTACTTCTGAGACAGCCCCTCTTCACAGTGTGGTGTCATATCATTTTTGTAACGTGAGAGCTGAACTGGAACAGGCCTAGGCCTTGACTTCAGACAATGTGTGTAGGTTTATTTAATGTGTGTCATGATGATATTGTGAGGCCTAAGATGATGGTATGAATATCAGCTACAGCTCAAGGTAACAGAGTAAAGCTACAGTACTTGGTAGGCTGGATGCCCCACTGGTTAGTGAGACCACAGCACAAATTCGTGGTTGTGAGGTTGATCATGATCTTGTGCCAATGCATCCTCGACCAGACTGTTCAAATTTACCTATTTGAATGATCTACGTCACCAATTAGGCAATGAGACAGCTGCAACACATGAAAGAATGAGCTGAAGCATGTTAGCTTACTTGATGTAGGCTTAGTCACGCAATAACAGAGCGCTGAACTTGATAAAAAGCATGGTTTGGCCATTTTGTCAGCTAAGGTTTGATATAGTATCAGTCCACTCTCAGTGTTACCACTGGCTATAATATAGCCAGTATATTAGGTTGGACAGGACACCAGTCTCATCCATAATATGGGACTTAAAAGTCCGGGAAATTCAAATACCCCTGTTTTTTATTTTGTTGAATAGCGCCCCCTGGTGGACAGATCTCACATTATTTTCCCTTTGCACTGATGTAGAAAATCTCACCCTATCTATCCCATCACATTTTGTCTACATATTTATCATAGGGACTGAGATATTGCAATATTTCATTTTAAGTAAAACGCCCCCTGGACAGCGTAACAGAGGTCATATCGCGCTCATTTTTTGTTTCCGAGGAGAGTTCACCTAGGGCTAAAGTCTGGCAACATCTAACTTCGACCCAATGGAATGCGGAAGTCATGTAATGTGGCAGAGCTTTGCGGTTTTTAATCATGCCTGTCGATCATTTGTGGTCATTCCCCTATTGTTCGCGCTGTCGACTGGTTATTCAATAGCCACGTGTGGTTAAAGGTCCGTGGAAAATCCAACTATCAATTTCTTAACTTCCGCATTCCTTTGGGTCAAAGTTAGATGTTGCCAGACTTTACCTTCAGATGAAATTTGGAGTCTCTAGCTATTACGGTTACAAAACGTCGGGCATAGTTTGACAGATGAGTGACTGCAGGACTGACAGACTGATACCACTTTTAGCTATTTGACTAGCTCTGCTGACCTTTGGTCAGCTGAGCTAAACACGCATGGTCCATGGGCACATGATGGTGTCACTGTAATGATCATATCTCATTTTGAGACATTCTGATGAATCTGGAGAATATTAATAACTGTGCAACTGTTTCGTTTATTCGATACACCCTGTATATAAAATACACATATTATTTACAAGTTCTAATCACAGGGAACTGGAGTGGACGCCAAGGAGGATAAAAAATGGGTAAGTGTTGAACACGTAGCCTGAGAATTTGCCCAGGAGGCAAATGTTTTCCTTTATTATCTATTTTGCTACCATTCGACACCCAAATGTTGTTCTCATAATTATGCCAATTCTAAGTCTGCAATTGGTCTAACCCATGATTGATGGATTGATAAACCAGTCGAAAATTTCAAAATCTGTGCCTGGTTGGTTCTTTTTTAGGAAGAGGTTGGTAAATTTGTCAGCGAAAACAACATCCAGCAATGCGAATGCGTCGCGCCGAATACTCGAAATAAAGACGGGTAATTTTTCTGCATCCAAGATAGTCGTCTCTCGCAACCAGCCCCTCGTTCATACTCCGAGGTCGTCAGACCGAGGGTCGGGCACAGAACGCAATTCTCATTGTAATTGCGTCAGTGACCTTATTCCGATGATTCAAAATAAGGGGAGCTTCGCTGATTGGCTAGTCACTACCAATGCATCATGGGTCTCAAAAGTTGGTGACCACCGTGGAGAATCAGCAGCAACCTCGCTTATTTTCCCCCGTGGCAGCTGCACTTGCTGGTTCACCTTTTACTGCTCACCGATTCAAAATGGCGGATGTGGAGAAGATGCCCATAAAAACAGGTAAAAAGATCATGACTAAAGTATTCTAATCGAGACGAGACATCGACGAGTCCATTTCTACGACACCAAGGATTCGAATGATGTATATTTTGTCTTGATTTGTGGTCTAGCAGTGAAGCTTGAACCCCAAAAGTTGCTGAAGCGGCACACACCCCTCCGCATTAATTTATCTACACCTCAATTTTTTGAATATCTTGAGAACAAACTGACCAAATTTGATCGGGTTTGTGTCATACATTCTAAAATACCTTGGTATCTCGTGCGTATGTTTCAAATGGATAATGCATTAGCCTCATTCTGAATGCAGCGGGTCTGGGTGACACAATTTGAAATTTATCTTTAGTTGCCTGTTCGTAGATACGAAGTGGAAATTTAAATATTCAAGATGCACCTTAACTCTCTCGGTCTTACATGATATGCTAAAAGACGCACTGGCAGGGACATCTGTGGTACCAACCATCTCCAGAATTACATTAGGTCCTGGAAATGAAGTTGAATTTCGTATTTCGTACTTCGTGTTTCGTCAGATTTGCGAAACCTCACTAATTAGGGGAACTGCGAGAGACGGTAACACTGTGGTACATGTATTTTACATCAGGCCGTTCAAAACCAGTCACCGTAGGTGCAGTTTTTTATTGTCGGCATGGTTCATGATTTATCGTCGGTCGTTGTTGTTGTTCCTTTGTGACTGACGATTTCTAGCGCAATTGCTTTCCAGTCCAGTAATTGTCTGATTTTTAAATTTTTATCGAGATGTATTTGTCGAGAGATTTTCTGTTTCAATCCCGTTCATAAATTGTTTTTTATATCCAGGCTGTCAGGAAAGAAACGTCGGGAAATAATACAAGCCATGCAGGTAAATAATGATCGGTTGCCGATCCCAACGATAAGTTAAATATCGGCAGATCAATAGCACTTTGTCGTTGAAGGGATACCTAACAGATCCGCACAGGCCTAGCGGCGGCTCAGAACAAAACCTATTGTGCGGCAGCTCATAACAATTCATGTAGTTTATTGATAGACTCGGGTGGAATTCCCCGCTTTTCCTTCGATTTTTGGTTTTGTTTTGCACTTAATTGGTTGTCGAATGATAATTTTTATGAAGTATCCGTTTTAACTGATAGTAAACTTAGTCCGCCAGGTGCCTATATAGAGATCTTGGTGATATCCGAGTGAAATTTTCAGGTACACCGGTATTCCAGAAAATGTGAATCAGGGTATTTTAGACCTTAATTAGTTTATAACGGGTAACTAAAAGGATTTTTTTGAGAAAAGGTGGACCTTAATGTTAAGGAACGTTCTAAAATACGGCCCTAAGTGTCCAAGCAAAAGCTAATTAATAACGTTACTGCTAACCCAAATTCACAATTTTATACTAGAATATACGGGGTTTATACTTATGTAAATAACTTGGTGTAATAATTACTTTACATGTAGGTTATGGAAAAGATATCGATTTTTAGCTCAGCTGACCAAAGGTCAGCGGAGCTAGTCATATATATACTGAGTGGCGTCCGTCTGTGTGTGTGTGTGTGTGTGTGTCTGTCGTCCGTTAAACTGGCACGTTTCGCAACCGCAAGACCCAGGGACATAAAAGTTGGTGGAGCTGTAGCCCCTAGGGAGTGCTCGAAACAGAACCAAAAATTTTTGCGATTTGACCTACATAATGCCCTCTAGGGGGCGTTTTGCACAAAACGAAATGTCTCAATATCTCAGCCCCTATGATAAATATGGAATGGAATGATGGAATGGATAGGTTGGTATTTTCTACATCAGCTCAAAGGGAAAATAATGTTAGATATGTCCACCAGGGGGTGCTATTCAACAAAATCAAAAACAGGGGTATTTGAATTTCCCGCACTTCAAAGTTCCAAACTATGCAAGTGTGACTCTATAACTGGTGTCCTGTCCAATTACATGTATAGCCAGTGGTAACACTGAGACTGTACTGCATCTTAGCTGATCAAAATGGCCACCATGCTTTTCATCACTTGAGAAGTTCAACGTACTCTTTATGGTGTGAGCAATCTTTCATCAGGTAAGGTAACATACTTCAACTCATTCTTTTATATGTGGAAACAGTCTCAATGCCTAATCAGTAACTCCGTCCGGATTTTACGACGACTATGATCAGTTTCAATGTGTGTGCTCATTCACGCCTTGGAAACCTGCGATCAGTTTCATGCGTTACTCCCAGAGCGGCGGATTGCTGTCGATTATGGCTGGGCCTTTACATTGTTACATCATCTTGTTGGTTCTCCAAACTGAACGATTTTGTGCATGAGCATGACCAAATTGTCCCATGCATTGGCATGTGTGAGTTGCTGTCCAAAGGGAATTTTTACTGGACTCAAAGGGCCGATTTCACAAAGGGCGTTTAAGCTTGGACGCGTGTAATTTCACTAAATGCACGCACTTCCACCACGCATTTGACGAAGTTACACCCTTTGTGAAATCGGCCCAAAGTGCCCAAGGTCAGGGCATCAGCAGTGCAAATGGGGCAGGGGGCTGTGAAGTGATATAGACTCCATTCAACCACACTGAAGTCGACGATACACTAGAACCAACAGGGGCGTGGCTAGACGGGGACAGAGGGGGGCAAATCCCCCAGGCGGTTAAGAAATGTGTGTTTTTCATGAGATTTTGGGGGGCCAAAATTGGCGAAAGAGTAGTGTTCCCCGACCATAAAGCTAGCTACGCCCCTGACTTAAGAAAGCGTATCCCCAAACCAAACATCACAACCCTCATAAACGTCATCGTGTGAATCATCGGTAACTACAGTTTTGTACAGGGTCTATAGGCCTAGCTGGTATACAAAAAGCAGATTGTTACATCATCATTACGAGGAGTCACCCAAAATAATAAGGTTACGTCTTCAGACGTGGTCGTCTGAAAAGAGAATGCATAATCGAGCTTGCGGGAAACCGCAAAACGCGTTTTCGACCGCTGATCAATGAAGGTTAACGCCATGCCTCTTATCCCTATTATTGGGTGTGAATTGACATCGTCGTTGGACTTAGAAAATTTTCTGATCGGGTTTTAAGTCACGGCGGGGTATACGGGGAACTACTGTATAATTGTTACATCATTGTCTGAAGTCTAGGCCTCAGCCTGTTCCAGTTTCAGTTCTCACCTGACAGTGACAGAATTGACATGGCCACAGGGGCTGTCTCAGAAGTATTGTCTACTTGACTGTAGAAGTGGGATTTATTTTCTTTTGAGATTTTTAAATAGAAATGTTGCTCTCCTTGTCCACCACTTGTGGAGTCATGGACTGGTCCCATCTATTAACCCCTTTCCACCCAATGGGTGTCAAAAGATATCTACCGGTATCTCGATTCACCAAGAATTGCAGGCCTATATTATCTGATGTTAACCCCTCCTCACCCAGTAGGTCCAATATGATATCTATTTCGATTCATAAGTGATATATTAACCCCCTTCCCACCAAATGGGTCTGATGTGATACAACTTCACAATTCACAAATTAACACGCTTCCCACCCAACAGGTGCAATATGACATCTGTCTCCAGTCACCGAGAGATATTAATCCCTTCCTATACCCAAGTGGTCTAATAAGATATCTTTTTCGATTCACGAAGTGATATTATCCCCTTTCCACTGATTTCCACGAGGAATGCTATATATTTGCTTGCGAACCATTAAAAACGTGCACTGTTCGTACTTGTATCTCGTTTCCCCTGTTTGAACCTCTTGAGCTGGCAGATCATAGTCAGCTGAGCGCAAAGCCCATTGGCCTCTGGTTCAATTTTATGCGTGCATTATTTTGTGCTTAGGTATCCCTTCACCTTAACGATTTCGGGGTAGTTATTCGAGAGTTTAAGAAATCGCTCCGTCACAAACTCTAACGTTATTTTTTACATTGCAAATGTACGTCAGAAATAGCGTTAGCGTTAGTGTTATCGTTAACGGCGCGGTTTCTTAACCTCTCGATAATCAACGGAACGGAATAGTTATTTTTGCCGGAACGGAAGAGAAATAAATATCCCATCATATGAAAAATAGCAACACAGAACACGTGATCGAACGAGCATTACATTTACATCCCTTAGGCTCCACCGACCCATTTGACCCCTGTGAAACGCGTTTCAGAGGGGTCTATAGATAAGAGATCTAAGATGTTCATTTTGCGTAATCGTATTGTTTTCCTTCTCTGCCTGATGTATAACAAAATGGAAAGTTATGCAGTTGAACAGAGAATTCTTTGTTATATCAAAAAACTGCTTTAAATTTTCAAATCCGATGAAAATAAACTAGGCTAAATTTGTAGCATGTTTGGGCCGTAACCATTATGCATTCCTCCTTTCCTTGATACACATGACTGCTTAATCTGTCCTACTTTGGAGGATTGGAATGGCTCACTTATAACCAGAGGGGTGCAAGGTGCAATTAGCTCAGTGGCTCAGATTAAGCAGGTGATGTAAGATTATGTAAAATTAGTCAAAGTCGGGGAAGGTGTATTTCTGCAACATATTTTCTAAGGCCCTGTCTACCTAATGAGTTTGTTTGTCAACGACGATTTCCCCTTCGGTTCTCCACCACCTCTGCCATTACGCTCGTCTTCTGTCAACATTTCAACGCGACTCCAGGTTTGACATGGTGGAAAACAGAAAGGTTGGTCGTTGACCATTTAAGCCGCAGCGGCCATCTTACTTAATGTGTGGATGTAATTATGCCGTTATTATTTATCAAATCTTAAATTAAGACTTTTATTTAATAATTCTCGAATATATTTTCAAAAAGCGGAAAGCTTCATTGCCGATAATTTCACCGTTGTATAATTCATTCTGTGGTTTCGTTCCGGTTTTAGGGTCATTCCGCATTTTCATATTTGTTCTGTTCCGGCAAAATAACTATTCCGTTCCGGGGATAACTTCCCATAAGTTCGTGATCATCGGAAGAGCAACCGAATGCAAAACGTATTGAAACGACCAATCGATGTCGTTCTTGACGATCACGTGATTTCTGGCTGACTCTCATTGCCGATCTCAGTATGTATCGGTGGGATCGGGAACCAATAGTCCACTTGGCAATTTGCTAACTAATGATGAATTAGTTCTCAATCTCGATCACAATCACCTGTAGACTACAGGGTGTACAAAAAATGAAACAGTTGTAGTTTCCCTTTTAATTCGAATTATCTGGGTTAGATAAGAAAAAAAACAATGACACCATCTTATGCGCATGAACAAAAGCTTCAATTTGACACCCATTCATTGTTGAATGGCTTTTCACATGACTGAGCACTGGTGGTTTGATTGACGTACTCCTGATTGCAATTGTTGAAATCCCTCGTATTGAAGTTGAGCGAACAATGCAAGGCAGATATCATAACTATGATAGAGGGTAGCACACAGTAATCAGGTCCTATACAATGGATGCCTTTTGTGAGGGAAATTGATCAGCACCTGAATGTCCCTTTTTATTTAATAGTTTTAACCACTAGTGACACCTATTGAGACAGTGGGTTAGGGTCCTCATTGTCTAGCGGTTAAAAAAATGTTTTACGGCACAATTTGCTCATTGTTTTGTTGGATTTAATCCACACCATTGATCACGACAGTTTGAAGAGGATTTTATTCTCAATTTTAATGAGCTGTGAGGTCCCATGCGCTGCTGACACCAAGCGGTAACAACTGGAAATAAGGCGCCAGGCCCTTCCTCTTTATACCTATTTAGCCTGAACTTACAATAGGCCGTAAATCCATGTGTGCGCCCATATCAAAGTTTCATGCTATTTTTGGGACAGTAGAAGACTATCTTAAATGAAATGATCCATGGACCATGTGCTCACTGGGTTGGACATAATAGTCTAATGACAGAGGGAGGTACGTATCAGTTACGAGCAATCTGGGTCAAGTCATTCCCAGAAAAGACTTTGATGATTTTTTGGTTATGCCACCTGGCGGCCATATTAGATGTCCGATCGGGCTGCAACTTCACATGTACATAAAGGTCATCTGCAGGGGGCCACATAGCAAATTGGAGCGCTTTGGGTTAAGGCGTTCCTGAGTTACAGCACTTTGATGATTTTTGGGTTACGCCACCTGGTGGCCATGTTTGAAGTCAAATCAGGCCGAAATTTGACATGCATGTAAAGGTCATCTAGATGGAGGTAAATATCAAATTTGAGCACTCTGCGTCAAGCCGTTCCTGAGTAATAGCACTTACTTGATTTTCAGGTTACGCCACCTGGCGGCCATATTGGATGTCGAATCGGGCCGAAACTTGGTATTTTTTAAGGTACCCCTCCAATGCATGTTTATGCAAGATATGAAGTTGCTCGGTGAAATAATGACAAACTGTGGCAGGTTCGTCACTTTTGTCGAACTTTGACCTCTGTGACCTTGAAAAGTAGGTCAAATCAAAAACCCGTTATATATGTTATGTATCCTTATTAGCTACACCTATGATAAAAATTTGAAGATGATCTAGTCATTAGTTCAGGAGTTATTGTACTTTTTGTGTTTTTGGTTTCCGCCACCTGGTGGCCAAACTGAGAGTCGAATCGGACCGAAACTTGGTGTCGTGGGTCATCTGACCTAGGGGTATATATGTACCAAGTTTCAGATCAATAGCTCCAGCGGTTACGAAACGTGCCCTGCTAACGGACAACGACGACGACGACGACGACGGACGACGACGACGACGGACGACGACGGACGACGGACGCTGCATCATCGTAATAGCTCACCCCAGTGAGCTAAAAATCGTTCTGTAGTGGTGTACAGGGATCTCTCACTAAGCTAAAGTCGATTGCTTCATGAAGAATCAGTTTGCGAATATTGCTAATTATCGGCACCAGTTTCGAGTAGGCCTACACAATGGAATACAATACAACGTACCTCCCATTCACACAAATTATAAAGGGCGAACAATGCCAAAAGAGGAATGAATTTCTATTGAAAACATGTTAAAGTCAAAAATCACCGTTTATTTTTGACGGATCAAGAAAAGCTTCTGTAACTTTTTAGCGTCACTTCTTACCTAATCAAGGTTGAATCTGCGGGGAGAATACTTGTTTGTGTACTTCTAATTTTGTGCTCGCGTTTTTCGACCTCAAACTGCAAACTAACCACAACGTGTGCCATATACTCTCTTTTACACATTAAAGCTGACCTATCCGCACAAAAAGCCCCCATGCGACGAGCAAGAGAATTGCAAACGCCCTGCAGACACCTCAAACGAAGGCTCAGAACATGATATACCCCACGACGCCAGGAGGGCGCCACCTTATTTGCCTTCGAGCTTTAGAGGTGTCAACATCCTCTAGTGAGCTCCTGCTGAACACTTTTCTGAAAGAAAAAAAATTGACCCAGCTGGGAGTCGAACCCGTGCCCTGTTTTCTTTGCTTACCCGTTCGGCCACCGAACTTGTTGGAAGACCTCTCATGTTTTCTCTCATTCGTAGTATTATTATGTAAATCGAAGTACGTCTATGACAAACACAAATCATGTTTGTGTCAGCTGGCTCGTTGGCCGAGTGGATAGAGTGATGGATTACAAATCAGAAGATCGACGGGTCGAATCCCGTCTATAGGTATAAATGAGTACAATTTTTTTCTTTGAGTAGTGTGAGAGGTATGCGGAGATGTTGACAGCTCTGTTGCTTGAAGGCAAATAAGGTGGCGCCCTCCTGGCGTCCTGGGGTATATCATGTTCTGAGCCTTCGTTTGAGGTGTCTGCAGGGCGTTTGTAATTCTCTTGCTCGTCGCATGGGGGCTTTTTGTGCGGATAGGTCAGCTTTAAGGCGGGGGCTACCTATAGCTGAGCTCATTCCCTAGTGGCAATCCACGGAACTGGCCTTTGTGCGCTGTTCAAACGACCAGCCATTTACATTCAGATTAAATCCGATCACCCTGATATACTGTTTTCGAAAACCAATCTTCAGTGTACGTGCCGACCCTAAATCTTTTGTGTCCACTGCGGGTATTGTTCAGCTCTGTCGCTGGTGCTTTGGTCACAAATGGCCGAACAGAGTTTACTCAAAGAGCGCGAATAGTGCAAATCTACATAACAAAGAAGTAACTTGCCAGCGGTATGGAAATTTTCAAATTTCCCAAACACGTTTTCTCTTTTTTTGGACACATATATTTGAAAAATTTCTTTTGGATGTTATTGCCATATGTGCATTCTAGTGCAACACGATCGCCTTTTTTGGATAGTTGGTCGGGAATATGAAATATTTCAAAAACTGTAAATCGAGCCTTTTTTGGCATTAAATAGTTTATACCAATTAAATGGAAAGTACTTTCGTAAAAAACGGATCGTTAGGCCCTGCAGGCATCAGGCCTGTATGTTGCAGACTAGGTGGGAAACTGATGTGTCGCATCCCAAGTCTGCAAAAGTGTTTGCGAACTCAA
>NMRB01001980.1:57191-91206 GCA_002633025.1 Notospermus geniculatus | reverse complement strand
TGGACGGGAAGGGTGCTCCAGTACATCGAAGCATTATTTGGCCAAGGGTACACGTTCTAGCCCGTTTTACGATTTTTTTAGGACGGGGCAGGACGTTTTGAGAACGACTTCAGTGTGATGGGGGTATAAGGGCCTGTCACACTGAAGTAGCGCTCTAAACGTCCTGCCCCGTCCTAAAAAAATCGTAAAACGGGCTAGAACGTGTACCCTTGGCCAAATAATGCTTCGATGTACTGGAGCACCCTTCCCGTCCATGAAAAGACTGTAAAACGTTGCCACTACGTCCATTCCGTTCGCACACAGTCTGCGGCCGTTCGGCAAAATTTTCAAGAACGTACTGAGAACTAGCTCAGTGTGATGGGGGTATTAAAGCTGAACTTAATAGATATAAACCCCAAGCGGCAGAGGTAGAAATTACGAACAGCCACAAGGCCCTTCCAAACTACCTCTGAAAACGACACACCCGCTCGGACGGTCACAGTTGGTTTCACTTGCCACCACGCTCTTGAACAGTAACGATCTTTAGCACAGCTGCCAAATGAGAAAAAAACAAAAATAATCTGTGATGGCACCGAGATTCGAACCCACAACCCTCTGATCGATTCGCCAACCTCTTTCTGTACGCGCCACGAAGACTGTTTGCTTGCATGGCGACAATTCCGATCGCTTTAGATCAGAGGGTTGTGGGTTCGAATCTCTGTGTGTGGCTTCCCTCGCACATGGGTCTCTATGTGGTTACCAATATTTAACAGATGTTTTACAGAAATCATTTATTCTTGAAACTCGAACTTTGACAACTTTCTCTTCGAACATCAAATCTGACGTCTTGCTCTCGTAAAACGAATCTGTCCCATTGACAGCAAGCGGTAACGATAACAACAATAAATCATGACAGATGTAACACAATCTATGACGGCAATCTTGTACCCGATGAAACTTGGCGCACACATACTCCCCCCTGGAGAGACCGCGCTCCAGCACAGGACGATCCACAACTTCACAAGCGCCAAAGTATACATTGCAGTCCAATATCCAGTGACCACCGGAATGCCAGTCCAACACAAAAAATTACAGTCCAAACCCGGATAAGCAACTGATCACTGGTCCAATGCGCACATTCACACACCATGAACCAAACGAACCTAACACTGTCCATGACTCATCTCAACGTAGTCCAATGGGCTAGTCCTCACACAGGCATCGAAATATACCCCACGACGACTCCTATTTGATGTCAGAACAACAGAATAACAGTCCAAATATTAAATCACGATAGTCCAAACTTCAGAAATGCTCACGACCAACGAAACGACAATATGACAGTCCAAATTGAACGAATCTAGTAAACTGAACACAACCAGAGGGTCTGGGTAGACTACCAGAGCACCTCAGGGGAAGCAGGGGATTATTCTGCCCCGCGGATGCTTTCCCCAAGCAAATGAGCAACTCGCGATAAACATGATAAATGCACGAAATGTCCTAACACCGAATCTCGTCACAACATCGACATCGTTCCTCACCACTTCACGAATCTCAGTCCTCGCCGTGAGCCTCGAGTAGGCATAACTTGTGAATCGGTCGAACGTACATAGAGCTCCTCGACTTCATCTCGACGACACGAACACAGCCATCGTCCCCTGGAAATGTCCGGGTGACTCGTGCGATTGGCCATTGTCCTCGGGGAACTCCATCATCCGCCATGAGCACTAGATCTCCGGCTCTCAAATTTCGTGTCTTCTTGTACCATTTAGCTCGTTCTTGCAATCCAGGCAGGTACTCCCGCAACCACCGCTTCCAAAAGTGGTCTGCCAGCAGTTGCGCATGCTTCCATTGCCTCCGATACTTATCGGTCTCGACCATCTCACCAGGTGGAAGCGAAGAATTACCCTTCGGAATGAGAAAATGACTAGGTGTCAGTGTTTGATTGTCCTTCGGGTCGTCACTGACCTTACATAAGGGGCGGCTGTTCAGAACTCGCTCAACTACAATCAAGGCAGTAGTCAGGACTTCCTCACTTACGAGCGCTTCACCCAAGACTGCTTTAAATGACTGCTTTACCGATTTGACCATCCGCTCCCAAATTCCACCCATGTGAGGAGCCACAGGAGGGTGAAAATGCCACCGAATACCTCGCTGACTCAACTCGGCTTCAATCTGCTTCTGGTTCCACTGCTTCAACGACTCCCTAAGCTCCCGCTCTCCACCGACGAAATTACTACCATTATCCGACCAAATGTCAGATGGGTCCCCACGTCTTGCGAAGAACCGCCTCAAGGCATTGATAAAGGAACTGGTATCCATGGATTCGACAACTTCGATGTGGACTGCACGTACGTTGAGACATGTAAAGATCACGCCCCATCTCTTCAGGGTTGAGCGGCCTTTCTTAACATACAAGGAACCAAAGCAATCAAGTCCAGTACGAGTAAACGGCTGCTCGTAAGCCACTAGGCGCATCCCAGGCAAATCAGCCATCATCTGAGTCAGCTTTCCTGCTAGGCGCTTTCTACAGTTGATGCAGGCATGCAGAATCTTACGTACAGCAGAGCGTCCCTGGGGAATCCAGAACTTCTCACGTAACACGGCCATAACATGCTCCTGGCCAGCATGGGCTGATCTCTCATGGAAGTGCGAAATCAACAATGATGCAACATGGCTCTCACGAGGAACGATTACTGGAAACTTGGAATCATAGGAAGTGGACGCCTTTGACAACCTGCCACCAACCCGTTACATCCCATCTACAACCACAGGATTCAGGCTCTTGATATGACTTACTGCCTTCACCCTACCATGCTCCTGAAGCGCCTTCAACTCTGCATCATATGCCTTCCGCTGGACGAACTTAACCACAGCTACTGCAGCCCTTTCCATGTCATCGGCAGTAATCCTCCGAAAACGATCGATCTCTGTAGGCTTTGGCTTCTCACGGATGTAGGCACAGAACTTCTGCAATACGGCAACTCTTCGCTGCAAGGTGACCCATGAAGAGCATCGACTGATCATTTGCTCCAAGGCAGAAGGTGCCAGTAGCAATCCAACAACCTTCTCCTCTTTGATCTCAGGGTCAGACTGCGACAGAGGTTCCACATCCATTCCTGGCCACTCTTCCTCTCGAAGACTGAGAAACTCAGGCCCTTCAAACCATCGACGATTCTTCAAAAACACCTCCACTGACTGTCCTCTCGATATATCATCAGCCGGGTTGTCCTTGCCTGCAATGTGCCTCCATTGGTGCGGTTCACTCGAATCCCTTATCTCAGTGACGCGATTGGCTACATACGTCTTGAATCTTCTTGACTCATTCCCGATATATTGCAAGGTAATTTTCGAGTCCGTCCAGAACACTACTCTGCTAATCTCAAGCTCCAGTTCCTCTCGGATGAGCCTATCAACTCTGGACGCAGTAACCGCTGCTTGTAACTCAAGCCTGGGCACCGTAACGAACACTGAAGGTGCAGTTCTTCCTTTGGCCATAACAAATGAACACTTAGCCGTCCCATCATCTCTGACCTGGCGAAGATAACTGACAGTGCCGTAGCCAACTTCAGAGGCATCAGCGAAGTGATGGAGCTCTAGTTCCAGTTGTTGGTCGCATCGGCGGAAGTAACATCTGGGAATTCGAAGGTTCGATAACTTCTTCAGCTCATCTTCCCAATGAAGCCATGCTTTCAGCAAAGCGTCCGGCAACTGTTCATCCCAACCAAGGTTCAGCTTGCTGGTCAACTACAGTATCCTCCTGGCAGGCAGGGTGACTGGAGCAACTAGGCCAAGGGGATCATATAGAGAGCTTACAGCCCCGAGGCAACCTCGCCTGGTTTTAGGCCTATCCACTTCTTCGACCTTAATACCCAAGGTATCCGATGAGACATCCCATACTACCCCAAGCGCTCTTTCGGTGGGCAGATTCTCACCAAGCATCACATCCTTGCAACCAGCCGCACGCTCCGTCTCTGGTACTGCCGCCAACACTTCCAAAGAGTTAGAAACAAACTTGGTCAACCGAAGTCCACCTTTGGCCAACATCTCAATCAGCTGTGGGGCTAGTTTTACTGCTAAGCTCGTCTCCATGACCGACTTGTAAAGATCATCCATGTAAAAGCTTCGTCGCACTGGTTGCGCCACCAATGGGTCGAAGTCCCTCTCATTATCAGATGCACACTTCCGCAGACCATATGTGCAAATGCTGGGGCTGTCCGCCGCTCCGAAAATATGTCGAGTCATACGATAAACCCGTGGCAGCAAATGAGGTTCAGGCCACCACAAGAATCTCAAAGCTTCCGCATCCTCTGCAGGGACTCGAAACTGCATGAACATAGACTCTATGTCAGCGACAATGGCGATATCGTTCTCCCGGAAACGAAGTAAGATTCCAACAAGGCTGTTATTCAGATCTGGGCTAGACATCAATTCCTGGTTTAAAGAGGTCCCACTGTAACTCGCCGCTGCATCAAACACGACGCGAACACGTCCCGGCTTGTGTGGGTTTTGCACCCTATGGTGAGGAAGGTACCACGTTTTTGGAGTTGTCGTCCCCGCTTCCTCATCTGACAACATGACAGCGTAACCTTTATCTATGTAGTCCTGCATAGCCTGTCGATACATAACTGCAAACTCTGGTTGACGTCTGAACTTATTCTGAAGATTCTTGAGCCTTTTCTCGGCTAGCAGCCTGTTGTTGGGTAGCACCGGATCCTTCCCTCGCCACAACAGCTTTGTCTGATACTTTCCATCAACTATCTCAGTTGAATCCTCCATGATCTTCAGCGCCCTCTTGTCCTCAAGAGACATAGCTTTCTGTCCATTACACACGAACCCGTGCTTCTCTTCTTCCCAGAGGCGTCTGACAGCTTTCTCCAGTGACTGACTTTAAAGGTCCACCAACTGTGACACGACGGTATCCTGACGTCTCTCCGATGAAGAACTTCCAACAAGCAAATTCACACTTGCACCAGGCGCTTGGTCACTACTTGTTGGTCCCGCGACACACCACGCCAAAGGGGTTCTCACTGCGTAAGGCTGGCTGTGTGGCTGACTCCCATAACGACTCTCTAGAACCGCATGAGCCCAAGGGACATCCTCACCAATCAACACAGAGACAACCGGTTCCTCAACTTCAGTTGCTAAGTCCAATCCTTGCAAGTGTTCCCAGTCTGACATGTCGAGTGTATCTGGCCTATAACGTTCATCAATGTGTAGATCTTCTACAAAGTGAGCTCTGGCAACAGGTATCTCTGGCTCCAACTTCCCAACAGGACTAAGTATGCATCGAGCAACAACAACCTCCTTGCTTTGGCCGGCGGCTAACACAGTATTCACAGACAGGACTTCCTGCGAACCCTCAATCCCTAACTTCTCTCCAACCGCCTTGGTCACCATAGTTGCACTGGAACCAGAGTCTAAAATCGCGAACGTCGTTACACTTCTTCCACTAGGGGCCTTGACCGACACTGGGATGACCTTCAACAACACCATTTGGCTCGGTTTCGACGCAACAACTGCTCCCACATGGATTTTCTCAACGGAAGGGGCCGACTGTTTATCTGACTGTTTATCTGGAGCTTGATCCTGGTGTACCAAGGAATGATGATTCCTCTCACAGCCCTTGACAGTGCACTGCCTCTGCCATTTACAATTCTTGGCGTAGTGCCTCCCCAAGCAGCAGAAACACAAATTGTTGTTCCTAACAAACTTCTTCCTGAATTCCACTGGCTTGGCCTTAAAGGAGTTACATTCCCAAATCCGATGACTCTCATCGCAATACGGACACTTCCTCAAGTTATCCTTGGCATCTGCACCTTTGTCACTTCCATCGCTGCTCTGTTTTCCTTCAGCTTTATCCTTGTTCGGCTTTCCTTCCTCCTTCTTATCACCAACTTGAGTCGACAGGGTGGTTGTCTTCTTCAGTGACGATTCATGATTATCAAACTTAGCCTTGATGTTGTCTCTTTTCTTCAAAGGCTTGCCCTGGTCGCTCCCCCCAGTGGCTCCAATAGGGAAGACAGCATGGTTTGCTGCCTTGGCAGCATCATGAACGAATTTAACAAGGTCCTTCAGCTCAGGTGCCCGACCACTGGCTTCAAACTCCATCACACGGCGGACCCATTTGGCTTGCCATGGGACTGGAAATCTATCAAAGATTGCACGAAGTGTGGCTTGTGTGTTCGCTTCTGCTAGGAGACCTTGATCTTGTAGGGTGTGATACACTGAGTCGAGTTTATCTGCAAACTCCAGGAGGCCACTCCTGTTGCTGACTGTAATCCTGGGACCCTTAGTTAGCTTGTCCACACACGATCTGATAATCTGGAATGGGCGACCAAATCTCTCTTCCAAAACTTCCAATGCCAGCTGATAACCATTACTTGTTCCTTCGTAGCGCTGAATTGCAGTGTTCGCTTCCCCACGAGTACACATAACTAGCTGGGATAACTTGTAGCTGGTCGAGAATGGCTTACTTCCAACTCTGTCTTGGAAACCTTTGATAAACTTTGGGTAGTCGGCTGATGTACCATCAAACACCATTGGCGGAGGGGGTGGAAGTTCAGACTGCGAGGTAATCTTCTCTAATGTCTGGACGACCGCCAGGCCTGGGTCAACCAGTGAACTAGAATAATTCCCGATGAGCTGTTCCTTCGGCACACTAGGCATAGGAGGACTGCCTTCTGTGATAATACTCTCATATGCAGGGACTGAAGTGTTTCTCTTGAGCTCTGGTCTGTTGATAACATTTGGGGGGTCTGTGTGTCCTACCATTGATGACTTCCAGCCCTCAATCTTGTCCTGCAAGAGTACCAATCCCTTGAAAGGCTCAACAACCACAGGCTCTTCTTTCCTGGCATCCCTGTTTCTGGGCTGACCAACACTACTTGTCCCCTTCATGTCGGTTTCCTCCCACAACTTGGCAGATAGCTCCTTTAACACTAATTCATCTTTCATCTTCGCTAGACTCTCCGCCACCTCAAGCTCTGCTAACCGCTGCTTCATCAGAAGATCCCTTTTCATCCTCTCTTCTGTCAACTCCAACTTCTTCCTAGCAAGCTGTGCACTCACCTTGGCTTCCCTGGCCTTCAGTGAAGCTGATGATCTACTGGAACTTCTTGATATCTGGCTAACGCTTCCTAATCTTTCCAGCTCATCGTAAGCCCTTTGCTCCTCCTGTGCCTGTTCCTGCCTGTGTATCTCGCATGCTTGTAGTAGGTAATCCATGCCACCTGTTGCTGGCTTAACTGGCTCAGCACCTAAGCTACACTGTCTTAGAACTGCTGGGGTGCTAGCTACAGCACCACCCAACACATACTGTGAGTGCCGAGGTCCACCCTCAGCTCCATTGCTATGGGGCACTGCACGTTGATAGGTGACCTGGGGTTCCGACATCAATTGACCTTGCTGGCTCTGACTTTGACAAACTTCAGCTGGTGCTGCCACCTGAGGTGCACCTACAACATCTTCCGAAACAATCTGTAGTCTTGGTCCCTCTGACAATGGCCTACTCCCCAGTGATCCACCATCCCCATGGTCACTCACCTCAGACGTAGACACTGTCATCACTGACCCATCCAACTGATCCTGCTCGGAAAATTGCTTGCTCAGTACTTTCCAGGTACCGTACTCGACAAACCGAACCGATATTCTGTCATTATTATGGCTTCTTCTTCTGACTCAAGGTTCACAACTTGACCACGGTCCTCCATTCTCTATCCTACCCTGGTGCTGGTATCTCACAGACTTCAACTTGACTGAGTAACTTCATGGGACTTTTTCTCCTGTTACACCGGCCTGGGCGATGTACAGGGCCATGCACACGATGATCTACACGGGCTGCACGCACACACGTGGGCCACGGGCGGCCGCAACGACCATCAATAACAATAGTCTATACGATGTAGATTCGTTTTACCAACATGTGGCTTCCCTCGCACATGGGTCTCTATGTGGTTACCAATATTTAACAGATGTTTTACAGAAATCATTTATTCTTGAAACTCGAACTTTGACAACTTTCTCTTCGAACATCAAATCTGACGTCTTGCTCTCGTAAAACGAATCTGTCCCATTGACAGCAAGCGGTAACGATAACAACAATAAATCATGACAGATGTAACACAATCTATGACGGCAATATTGTACCCGATGAAACTTGGCGCACACACTGTGACCGTCCGAGAGGGTGTATCGTTTTCAGAGGTAGTTTGGAAGTGCCTTGTGGCTGTTCGTAATTTCTACCTCTTCCGCTTGGGGTTTATATCTATTAAGGGGGCGGTAGTGGAAACATACAGCGCCGTTTTAGTGCGGCGGTCGTGTATTGTTAATAAAATTAGGCGTCAAGGACAAGCTGATCATGGTTCGTTGCCAAAACCTACACTCTTTCAAAAATACTCTCTATCCGGAATTTTAAGACCAGAATGCTCCGCCCCAACCAGTCAATTCATGTTCATCAACCATTCACTTCAGCGCCGTCGAGCAGAGCTTGGGGTTGATTGACCAAATTGTACAATAGGCTTTTTACTAAGGTGAATGCGACTTGGCGGGCCTAGAAGTTCCCCATTGTCTGGTCTTAAAGTTCCGGATAGAGAGTATTGTCCAGCACAATGCTTTTGTACACCCGGTGCGTCCGCGCGCATTTGGCAGCAGTATATCTGTGCGCAGGGCGCGACGTTGAGATTTTTTCACTTTCAACAGGATTCGGGCGATATTCTAAAAGTTCATTTTTGACCAATTTTTGGCACAAATTACATAATTATCATTACTGAGAATTAGAATTTGCAAATTATCTCAACGTCGGCACCTGCTCATATGTATTCCCCAACATTTTGTGGTAAAACGCCAGGTCCCAGTCGCCTTGTTGCCGAGAAATCTATGACGAAAAAGTCAAATGGGGGTCTTCAGCAAGCGGTAACGATAACAACAATAAATCATGACAGATGTAACACAATCTACGACGGCAATCTTATACCCGATGAAACTTGGCGCACACAGCCATGACTTTCAAATTTTACTCCCCAGGGAGCAGAGAATTGAAATTGGAATGAACAGACCTATTAGCTGGGGTAATAATAATGTAAAGCGTATTGGGCAGTTGTCCAACTGATAATGCGCAATATAAGAACGGCATTATTATTAAGACTGCCCACCCCACTGGTGGGTAGTCTTCCTTGGTTTTACTTTAGTTCTCTGGATGGATCTCTCTCCGAACTTCCGGTCTTGGCTACTTTATAAGATAACTCATGAAAGACAGTAGGTAATGCTATCAAATTTTCAGGGTTGACAGAAAATCACTTTGGCAAGAACCCTATTGATTTCTGGCTTCATCAGATACTTACAAAGTGTTATTTTGATGAATTTATGTGCTCAAATCCTGACCAACCTGCTTATTCTAACCAGGAAGTGAAACATGATACTGTGTGTTTATCTTATCGCTCTACTGTCATGGGCTTATTTCACAATGGGTGACCCACTTGGCAAACTGATGACAGCAGGCTGCATCTATTACCTAAAAATAGCAGGCTGCATCTATTACCACAAAATAGAGCTGTTTTACTGCCTCTGTCCATAGAATTAAATAAATAAATAAATACCACAAAATGTAGCTATTTTACCACTTCTCTCCACAGCATTTGTTACAAATGAATGACACAGAATATACCGGTAGCTGTTTTACTGCCTCTCCCTAGCATTTGATGCATGAGTGGCACAAAATAAAGCTGTTTTCCATCTCTCTGTCCACAGCACAAATTAATGAACAGATACCACAAAGTGTAGCTGTTTTAGCTCCTTTTTCCCCACAGCATTTGATGAATCAATGCCACGAATTATAGCTGTTTTACCATCTCTGTCCAAGCATTTGTTAATGAATGAATGCCACAGAATAATTCTGTTTTACCGCCTCTATCCACAGCATTACTTTAGGAATGAATACAACAAAATACAGCTGTTATACCGCGCCTGTCCATTGTATTAGTTAAAGAATGAATACAACAAAATACAGCTATTACACCGCTTCTGTCTACTGCATTTGTTGAATGAATACCACAGAATACAGCTGTTATGCCACCCCTTGTCCACAGCATTAGTTAAAGAATGAATACCACAAAATAAAGCTGTTATACCACCCATGTCCACAGCATTTGTTGAATGAAGACCACAGAATACAGCCGTTGTGCCGCTCCTGTCCACAGCATTTGTTGAATGAATACCACAAAATAAAGTTGTTACACCGCCCCTGTCCACAGCATAAGTTAAAGAATGAATACCGTAAAATAAAGGTGTTTTACTGGTTCTATCGACAACATTTAATGAGTGAATGAATATGATACCTGCTTTGCAGCTTCTCTCCTCATCAGTGAAATGATCCTGAATGCTAGGATTGTAATCACCACCGACTGGAATTGCCTCTATTGATTCAACCCATGAATAAGTTACCATTGTTAGGTCGCATATCAGTCAACATCCCGGGAGTTTCCCAGTCAAGTCAAGTGTTCTCTTGTGCGTGTTAAGTGTGCATTCATGTTCCTGTATGTTAGAATAAAAATGTTGAAGACCTCTTCACTGTTCAACTGGGGGAATGTTCATAGACCATAGGCCACGCCCCTCCTCTGGTAGTGTTCGTACATGTATTTGCATGTTTCATCAGGGTTGAAGCCAAAGCATTATTGGCCCTGGTAAGTATGGAAGAGGCCATCTCAAGCTACTCATGTTCCTCACTTGGATGGGGCCTTTTACTTGCCCTTGCAAAGGCACAAGATACGAGTCACTACGGCTTACTGTCCCATGTGACAGAGACGAGCCAGGGATGATATCCCATATCGCCAGAGCTGGATTCGAACCCGGGACCTGCTGCTGCTCAGCGGTCATGATAACCACTCAGCCATCAGGCCTCTTCCTGATTTGGTCCTCTTTGTTCAAGAGCCACTGGTGTCAGTAAACTGTAGAATAGGGAACACCGATCACGCAGACCACGCGAGAATATACGCGTGGGTTTGAACTGATAGTACACCGACGCCACCTATTATTCATGACGATTCAAGGTGTGATTGGCCGTGCTTGGTGAACCGCATCTCTCGAACAATGAGCCTCTATGGGTGTCACGTCTGCTCTATAAGTCATCATGTGACCGAATGGTGCCCCCCATTAAACTGACACTCCATTGCGACACATTGTTGACTCGCTGGAGACAGTTCCATCGATTTGGGAGAAGTTTTTTTCGGTCAAGTTTTGAAATGGGTACCAATATTTAATGACGTGAAATGTGCGCTTTTAGCCCAAGTCGATATGAGGTCTCTGTTTTATGGAAAAGTTCCGTTAAAACTAAATGTAATGAGATTTTAAAAGCTTTTCAAACTAAATTCAATAATGGTTAACAAGTTAAAAGGCATTTCATATGTGAGGCAGTCTAGGAAAACCCGTCGGATGATGCCGAATGATCAACAAGGGTTGTCAGATTGCCGATGCATTGATCTGCTACTGTTTACCTGTTACATAGTACATGTCAGCTATTGAAATGTGCGGGTTCACCAAGGCTATTAACACTTTCCTCAAATGCGACATCCGACGGGTTTTCCTCGACCACCTCACATTTATTGTCACCTCTAGGTTCTCAAACCTCTATGCCTTTTAACCTTGATTGTTGTTCAGGTCCTAACGAGTATTTTCATCATTACAGGTTCAAATATGAAGTCAGGGGAGGCACAGGTCATTTATTAGACACAAGTTCTCCTCCAAGTCTACTACAAAGTGTCCACAAATTGCTGGAAGTAAGTTTTAATGTCAGTGACCATATTTGAATGAAAAGTGGCCCTAGTTCCCGTGAAACCCTGTTCAAACTCACAAGTATTCACAACAATTCACTGCCGCTGTTTTTAACGCACTTGGACCCATGCCCGGCAGCGGTTATGCTGTAGTTGGGGGTCATTGAGTGGTGGTCTTTTGTGCATGAATCCGTACATACATAAGTACCTAGTGTACGTAAATACTGTGGTCTCGGAGTTATGCCGGACTGGGGGCGGTCAGGCCTAGCCGTACTTTTAGGGAAGGTATGGCCCAAACAAAAATGATTTGGTATCGGGGCATGTCTCAGGATCATTCATATCCGCCCACACCACAATTTTAGTCCACAGGCCCAACCCCAAATTCCCCAGAACCAATGGGTGGATATGGAGTCGAATCCAGCATAACTCCAAGACCACAGTAAGTATGTCCATAAACTTTTGGGTTTGTTAGCACTCAAGTGCCGTTGCTTTTCCAGGAGAGTCAGTCACAGCACATAGCACGTTTCATGGAAACCCAGGCGAGCAAGAACAGAGCTTGGAAACTGGAAGCCAGGCTGAAGAAAACCACAGATCTTGCCAAAACTATTATGGAACAAACGATGTATTCTAACCCTGGTGCTGTTGAATTGGCCCGGTAAGAGGTATCCATAAAAATGTTGCATCTCCTATCACCCCCCCCCCCCCATTTTTTGTCACGATTGGCCAGAGTCCATTCCCCAAAATCTCAGATATGACAATTTTCCGAGGGACAACCCCAAGACTCCCTTCAGCGTGGGGCCCCCTTCAACAGCTCCCTGGGTTCTCAGACCCCTGTAAAAACGCTTGATCCACCCCTCTTTTGTTGTTTTTTCCTATAGAGTGTTTGCACGTGACGTCACAGCGGCCATGTTGGAGGCATACAACAAAACAACAGACTTCCAAAACAATCGAAGTTAATCTCCGTGGACCGTGACTGGCGACAAATTCTTTTGTTCATACCTCCAACATGGCCACCGGTGCAAACACTCTATACCGTATTTGTTTTCAGGGCCCTTTTCGATGCCGAACTTGACGAAATTGCCCTCCGTACAAAGATCAGCAGCTTGCAGAATGTCATCGGTGATCTTCAGGGCACCATTCTCCAATCAGAAAAGCAACGAGAATATCTTTACAACAAACAGCAACAGATACACGACTTCAGAAGCTTGGCGGTACGTCGTCTCGTTATTAACTTCACCCTCGTCTTAAAAAGGGGCTGTTCATTTTCATCAGTTGAGGAATCTGAGTTGTGATCCTTGAGAAAATGGAGAAAGCTATGAAGCTGCAAACTGCAGCGATTATTCTGTACAGCACAACAAATAATCCCTTTGCAAGTGCATAGCTTTTTCCGTTTTCCGAAGGATCAAAACTCAGATTCCTCAAGTGACGAAAACGAACAGCCCCTTTTATACTTGTAGACCCGATCCAGCAAAACCAGGTGCTTGTTGCAACCGATGAAAAGGTTAACAGCCTTACAAGACAATAGCTGACATGTACGTCTCTGCAGGTTGACAATAGTAGTGGACAGCAGTGATAATAATTGAGTAAACTGATGACCAGTGATGGTCACTTGCGACAGGCACCTGCTTTTGCTGGAGCGGGTCACATTTGTGGAATGCTGTGCAGCTCATGTGTTGCTTGTGAAAGGTACATGACCATTTTGAAATGAACAGGCTGATTTTAACGCTTTCACTGCCATAGGCGACCTATGCAGAAGGTATGTTTAGTTAGTTTGTCTGTTCACAGACATCCCCCAATCGAAATTAGGGGATTTCCCGAGAACGAAGAACCGGAAACTCGGCAGTGTAGCATACAACTTATCTGGGAAACTCGGCAGTGTAAGGGTTAAGTGGTTTTGAAGGGTTTTCGATGGCTTTAATGGTTTATTTCTGTGATATACCGGTATTTACAGGAGAAGAAACAGAACCTAATCACGGTGTTGGTGAAACAAAACTTGAACGGTAAAACAAGCGTGGAGAAACAGCGGATGGAAATCCAACGTTACATTCAGAATACGCTTTCCTCCCATGAGGTTGAAGTGACCTCACTAATCAAGCAGATGTATAACACAGTCCAGAAGGAGACGGATTCCTTCTCGGAGTTGTCCTTGCCTTATTTGGTGCTGGTGACGCTTGATAGGTAAGCAGAGACGGCAGACATCGCAGAGGTGCAAATGTGATCCGCTCTTGCAAAAGTAGGTGCTTGTTGCAACCGAGGAAAGGGTTAATGGCCTTACAACAGAATAGCTGAAATGTACATCTCTGCAGGTTGACAACAGTAGTGGACAGCAGTGATAATAGTGAGCTTCTGCAAGCGCCCGGTTGGGCCATACGACTACGTTTATCTATTGTTTGGGTGCACTCACACAATAGATAAACGTCGTCGTAGAGCCTAACCGGGCGCTTGCAGAAGCTCACTATTAGTTGAGTAAACTGATGACCAGTGATGATCACTTGCAACAAGCCCCTACTTTTGCTGGAACAGGTGACAGATGTAAAGTACTTTGAGACTGTATATTAACAGTGGAAAGCACAGATGTTATCGAAACCATTACTTCACCATACCCTCATTGTAATAAAACTCTTTTTTCTAGTGCTAAGAAGATAGCCGTCATTAATTTATCAATTCACCGTCTGTGTGGAGGCCAAGGAATCCTTACCCCAGTGACGGAGATTCTTGAAGCCCTGGAATTCCCCTCATTCAAGGTAAAGATACGTTGAATTTGAGTCGCAACCTTGCACACTTCATGCTCTTGAGCCAACGTCATGCCGACAAGAACCACACACTTGCTATATGTGACCCATCACAGCAAAGCCAGGCGCATGTCGGTCGTTGGCTTGGCAGGTTGAGACCAAATGTTTGTCAGTTTCAATATTGTCTGTCTATTGTGAAATCTGAAACAGTCTATTTCTTCCATTCTCTCCTGGTGTCATCTTAGTTCGTTGAGGCTCAACCTTCTGAGCGACATGCGCCTAGGTTGCTGTGACCGGTCACATATGACTGCCTTGTCTCAGAGACCAACACTACTACAACTTCTCCAGCCAGAGACCCTCGCCCGCTGACTTCAAACACATCCCTCTGTGTCTCCTGGTCAGAGACTGACATTGCAACTTCTAGACAGAGACCCGCAGTGCAGCATCTTTTAGTCAGAAACCCACAGGCACAGCACAGCAATTTTCCAAATTATGCCAAATTTTTTTGAATTTCCAGGCTCCAGAATGTTTGCTGCGGAAAGCCAGTGAGTTGAGGGAGGAGATTGACGACCTGATGAATTCACACGAACGTCTCCAAGCAGGCGGCGCCGAGGAGGAGGACGGACGATCTATGACTGCAGAGAAAGTTCAAGGTGTGTGAGGAATGGAATAAAAACAAACTGTTAGAATGGTGCAACAGAAACACGGCACCTGTCACCTCAGGTCTGGGTTCAATCCAACAGCTGATACAAAGGCCTGATAAATTTCTGACTTCTTACACAATACATGTAGTTGCATTTGTTCTGAGTTTATTATCTCACTTTCCCATCTCTTATAGATGTGTGCCGGCAGATTGCCCAACATGACCGCCACATAGCAGATCACGTTCTCCCTGAACTCAAACAGAAACTGAAGCGGGCTACTGACGCTCTTGGTCATTGTATAAATGTCAAGGATGCAGTTAATACTTGGTGAGTAGTTGCCTTTAAAAGTTGTGTTCTCTCAACTGAGTTTTTGGTGCCATACAACACCTGCTGCTTGAAGACAACCACCGTGATGACTTCTTGTCCCATGCACCTGTGCCCTCTCATCAGAGATCCCAGCCACTTTCACCACTCCTAGTCAGAGACCCACTATATAGACCTTTCCAGCAAAGAGAGTGATCTAACAGTCCTCACCGTATGACATCAGAAGCTTAATACCATTCAATGACCCCAGCACTCTAAGCTGGTCAAGCGGGCCATGGGCACGAAAGTTTAGGTAAAATAATTGTCTGAGAGGATGAATTTGGTAGTGTTATACCATGCTTGGACGGGACAATGAATGGCCACGACGTCATGCGGGAGACCGAGTAGGACACCATCTTTGTTGGGAAGGTCCATAGTGACTTCTTGGCAGTGACCCCTGCACCTGTGCCCTCGAATCAGAGACTCCTGCCACTTCGACCTTTTCTAGTCTGAGAACCACCACATGCTGACTTATCTCAGAGAACCACAGGTCTATGCCGTCTGTTGGAGACCCCTGCATCTATGATGCGAGTCAGACACCCACCGCACGCTGACGTCTAGTCATGTCTACAAAAACTGCCTTGAAGCTTCCTTAATTCTCTGCTGGGAAACAACTCCACCGTGAGATGTAGCAGTTAGAGAGCTACATGTAAGGCTTTGAACCTGCGACCACTTGAACCTAAGTCCAACGTTCTGGTGCATGGCATGAAAGAGAAATTCTCCATGATACCGTGGGCCTGTCAGAGTGTAATGGTAAACTTTGCTTCATTTTAGGTGGGATCAGCCAGGACAGAACGTTGCACATTGGTTGAAGGTCGACTCGCAGACCCTACAACAATGGAAACACAAATGGACCATCGCCGTATCCAAACTTCGCCTCATGGAGATGAACTTGATGAAAACCAAATAACTCGTGATATGAAATCACTTAGTAATCATTCGAATATGATCTGAATGAGCTTTCCAAAGAGTGGTGCTGTGATAAGGTACTATAGTACGTTTAAGTCATCTGGAGCTCGATGGGCGGACCTTCGGTTGTCAGGCAGACCTTGGTATTGTTGGTGAAGTCTGGCTATTGACATGCACCATGCCTGTATTCAATTTCGAATCAAGGCCTAGTTGCATGTTCTATTTCAAACCAAGGTTCAGCTGGTTAGAAAACAATGTGCGTTGGACCGTTTAGAGTAAACCCTAAGTTCATTGTGGTCTGGTTACTAAGGGTTTGATTGACATACGCCCATCGAGCTCCAGATGACTTAAACGTACTATACAGCATTGGTTCTGCACACTTAAAGATAATGTATCACAACTTCATTGTTTACATTCATTTTTTGTCAAGATGGATGTTTACATTATGTTATTTTTGACTTTTGGAACATGCCAACCCATCAAATTGAATACTTTCAGTATCAAAAGAATTTGTTGGTGGGCATCCCACCAACAAATTACTCATAAGACAAAGAAAGACTGGACACAAACAAACAAAATGTAAATAAACAATGATTTTCGTGGCCCACGAAAATACCCGTGATACATTATCTTTAAGGTACTGCTCCCTGAGGTAAGGTACTGCTCCACTTGATATTTTTGCGAAAGTTGGCTTTCTATGGGCAACTCGCTGTTGAAAATTTTGGGCAGTCGTTTGTGTCATTGGTCTCGGCGTAAGCTGCGAGTTGAACCAGCAATGGTGAATTGCCCATTGAGAGCCAACTCCCAGGAGCAAATTTAAGTGGAGCAGCACCTTACCTTAAACGTGGAGGAGCGTCTTATGCTATCGACAGAATGGGCTTAAAACACGCACCAAGGTTGTGTTGGCACTCCCAGAGCACGTGTAACATTACACAGAACAAATACTCGTTTGTACATAGGCCTACATGCAGGGAAAAGGGATTTGTTTTTTACTGATTGATAAACTTCTGTACCGTTGTAATAAAACATACAATATGCTTTCAATTAGGCTTTTGTTTTTTTTTAATTGCTTATTGTTTCTGCACCTCTGCAGCATGTGTCCTCCAGCATGGCGGCTTGTGACATCATTTGCAAATCCTCTATTCACTTTGGTCCATTAACAAAACAATACTTAGTTTCAACATTCACTCTTTATTACATTCAGAACTTCCAGTATCAAAGACATAATCTTAAAGTAATCGACATGTACAACATCAACTTTTCTTTTAGTTAGCATGATTTTTGCATCTACATTCGTTGTCTGGATAAAATAGAAGGAACCACTCCATGAGTTTCCTCTCTCCGTTGGCTCTCTATGGGCAACTTGCCTCTCTACGGGCAACTTGCCTGTAGAAAGCTATGGCAGTATTTGTCTCATTGGTCTTAGCATAATATGAAAGTGCACCAAACCCTGTTTCCACTACAGCGGATTCTGGTTTGCGGCGAGCGGTCCGTTTTTCACAGGGTTTTTGATAATCCTTCAATGGCTCAACTACCGGTACACACTGCTTATTGATTATCCCAGCCTGTGAAAACTGCTCCGCTTGCCGCAAACCGTGACAGAATCCGCTGTAATGAAACAGGCCTAAAGGCAGTCAACAATGGTGAATTACTATAACAGTTACCCAACCAGGGCAAGATCCTTGGATTAGCATCTTAAAACTTTGAATTCCTGCGAGAATTTGGCGAATACCACATGTACAATTGTCAGCAGCGAATACATGCTTATGTACTCATAACAGGTTTTCTGGTAATAAATAAATGTGGTTAAATAGGTAGTAAATTAATTACAACCATCATGGATAAGTTAAATTTACAAATGCAGCCTCCAAACAGCTTGTTAAATAATAGGCAGTAACTTGTACAGATATGTGTTTTGCCGTCTTCTACATGTAGCTAGAGATCAAAACAGGTTTCTATTCCATAAAATTTTGGTACCTTACTCACAAAAAACAAAAACTTTCAACTTCAAAGCCAATAATTTGACACCTCCCACACGCTTACTGGGGTAATCGGATCTAAGAACTTCATAAGTTACTAAAAAGCTATAACACACATCACCCTAAAAAATATTCCATGAAGTAACTTATAAATTGGCCTGATCTAGCAAAAGTAGGCCATGTCGCAACCAGGGAAAGGGTTGACGGCCTTGCAACACAAGCTGAAATGTACGTCTCTGCAGGTTGACAATAGTTGTGTTCGATCCGTATACGTATAAGGATCCGTGATAAGTCGCAGATCTCAACCTCCCTAATAGTTGAGTAAACTGATGACCAATGATGATCACCTGCGACAAACACCTGCTTTTGCTGGAGCAGTCACAAATAACTTAAAAATTATCTTTCCAATATTGAAGATGTTTTAAAATATTGTAAAATTGTAAAGTTTGAAGAATACACATATGGACTTAAGAATAGATTTAATGAATCAACTTATTTAGAAACATGGTGGGTTTCTATTTTTGGTTGTTTCGTTATAAAACCTGGTAGCACAGACATGGAAATCACCTCAGCGACCCATGTCTTTGAAATAAAACCAACGTGTGCTACCTGCCTGTATGCGTGCTACCTGCTTCTGAAGCCCTTGTCTCAGTGAGATGAAATCCGAATATGAATTTGTCAGTTAGCTGCCAGCTTTGAAACTTCTGAATTCCCCGAGTTCATACTTAACAATCCATCGAATTTCACTCCACATATTTCACGTCTTACTGTATTTGTTCATATAATGCATCTGATAATGTTCCTTAAGATCAGGTTTTGAAATAAATGCACTGTGGCATCCTCTAAAGTGGCAATAGTACTGCCGGCCCTTGTGTGCAAGCAAGTGTTTATCAAAACAATCTCTATCTGCAAACGATGCTGTACACACCGTACAGACGAATGGCTTTTCCTTCGCATGTGAGCCCATATGAAGTTGCACCCACCAACGCCCTGCGAAAGCTTTATTGCATATCCCGCACCGGTAACACCTCTCACGCCTGTGTGCTAACATGTGAAGCTGCAGTTTTTCCTTATCATGGAACATTTTCCCACACCCCTCAAACTCACAATGAATCACGTTTGCATGTACATCTGCATGCTTGCACAGGGCAGACCGAGTGTAGAATTGTTTCTTACAAACTGCACACTCAAATGTTACCTTCGACAGGACGATTTCTGCATTTATGTTTGAGATTTTTTGTTCATCCAAATCGGCATTGTCGACACAGACGATTTCTGCATTTGAATTTGAATTCGAATTTGAGATTTTTCGTTCGTCCAAATTGGCGCTGTTGATACCATCAGTCGACTTTAACTTAACTATCCTTAAGTTTGTGTTGTCCAATACGGCCCCCTCTAACCCACGCATGAATTCTTCTGGGTCCATTTCTCGGTGTTCATCATATATATGCTTCACTAATTCTAGATTGTCTTTGCAAACTATTGGCCGTTTTCTGGGTGCACACAAGGGACAAGGGAGGGCCCGGTCTGATTCGACTGAAAAAGAGAACATGTCAGCATTATTCTGCCATGATTCAGGTTTTAAGCCTGCCACACACGAGTGCAATTCTGTCTCCGACGTTGCCTCTACAGGAATTTTTTGTCTCAGCATCCTGTCACCGCACACGGTGCTTCAGCCGCCAAACACGATTGCATATTTGTCTCCTGTAGATGCGGCATGACGCAATTCTTTCATGTTTGATCTGCGTTGGAGGCAAAAAATCCGTCTACGCCTCTGCCTCCAACCACCGCACACGATGACATTTGCACGAACGAGGCAAAAACCTCCATACTTGGAGGCAAAATTGCACTCACGTGCGGCAGGTTTACTGCAGGACCCTAATCTGTAAATTTCATGATAATGTGTGAAAAGCTGCGTTCACACTGGGCTTTTAAAACGGTTTGAAAACGTTTAAGATGTTAAAATGGTTTAGAGTGCCACACTAGAACCCTCTTAAAACGGTTTCAAAGCGTTTTAACGAAAACGGTTCCAGAAGTGGTTTCAAAACGACTCGACGTCATTCGGGCGCGACAACCGTTTTGAAAACGCTTTGGTGACTGTAGTGTGGCACAGTCGGTTTTGGTCGAAAGCGTTTTCCGTAAAACGTTTTACGGAAAACGCTTTCAAGTCGGTTTCAGTGTGAATACAGCTTAAGTGTCCTGACACCAGGCGCGCCTCCCCTTTTTGTCAACAAATCCGTAAAATCCAGCATGAAATTCTGGAATTTTGTGCAAATGTTCGTGTTCCTAGCACAGGGCGCCCCCTCTTTTCCCAAATCCAGGATCCACCCCTAGGCACAGACTAACTTTAGCCTACCTGGAGGAAATGAGACTACCCACGGCAGCGATGGATGTTTACTCTTCATGAAATGAGGGGTTTCTACTGGTAAGCCTGTAACAGAAAGTACATGAACTGAACAACTAAAGCAAATTAATGCCTCCATACTCCACTCGGGAGGAGGTAATCAACATTGGCTCCATAACAAACCCACAGCCATATGGGATAGCCTGGGCCATATGGGTTAAATCATCCCTGGCTCTTCAGTCTGTTGCGTGGGGCAGTAAGCCATGGTGCCTTGTACCCCGTACCTTTGCAAGGCCAAGTAAAAGACCCCATCCAAGTGAGGAACATGAGTAGCTTGAGATGGCCTCTTCTGTACTTAACAGGGCCAACAATGCTATGGCTTCGGCCCTGATGGAAAAATCAAATACTAATTTTAGGGAGTGGCAGGGACCATAAATGGCCACACTTTCTCAGAATGCCTTGCAAGATTCTGAAGATGTTAGATCAAATTTTTGACCTCACTCACCATACTGGATCATTGCCATGTAATTGGCTTTTATATTCTTCAACCTTCTTCGGTAAGCTTCGGAAAAACCTTCGTATTCAATGGGTTTGAAGTACTGGGAAATGTCGTCATCAACATCATTAGGTGAAATTGCAATATCAGTCTCCTGAAATCAGATAAAATCATCTGATTAGATGGAAAGGGGTCGAAATTCGGTGTTCGGTGCAATGGTGAACTTGGTGTGAATCATTGGGTAAACTGCATGTACAGTAGGAGGAAACCAGAGTGCCCGGAGAAAACCTGCTCTGTTAAAGAGAGTCCTCTCACTATCCATGGAGAGCGTGTCTGACTGGGGATCGAACCTGGGACCTCAGAGGTGACAGGCGCGGATGTTTCCGTTGCACCACACTGACAGCGTAGAAGAGAATGTCTTTTAACTCACCACGGACTCTTTCAACTCACCACGAACTCTTTCAACTCACCACGAACTCTTTCAACTCACCACGAACTCTTTCAACTCACCACGGACTCTTTCAACTCACCACGAACTCTTTCAACTCACCACGAACTCTTTCAACTCACCACGAACTCTTTCAACTCACCACGGACTCTTTTCCAGGACGACTGTACGACATCTCGTCCAATAGTTCCTCCACGGCAGACATCGGTACGCCGTTTAAATTCCCGTCATCCCCGACAGCCGTCTCTTCTCCGTCCGTCCGTCCATCTTTCCTGGTGCTATCAGGTCCCTTCACTGACGTCATAGCGATTCGACGTCTCTTGTTTTGACATCTCAACTCAGTGGCACTTGAAGATGACGGAGACTCCGAACTGTGAAACTCAGCAGCAACTTCTGAACCCTGCGACGTCGACGTAGCCAGATTTGCATCATCCTCAATAGGTGGCGTTTCAGGTCCGCAGGTCACAGACGCGTGTGGACACAGACACTGCTCCGCCACACTTAGCCTTTTCTGGTATTCTTCGTCCTTATCGTCTAGCCGCCGCTTCACCCGCCGCAGTAAAACGTTCGATAGCCTGTCCGTATCTTTTTTTATCTGGTCTTCAAATCTCTTCCAACTTGTAGCTTTAGCTGGAGATATTACAGCTTTAGCTGGAGATATTACAGCTTTAGCTGGAGATATTACAGCTTTAGCTGGAGATATTACAGCTTTAGCTGGAGATATTATAGGTTTAGCTGGAGATATTACAGGTTTTTCTTCAGTTCTGAAACTTGTGTCTCGTGGACTCCCCGAAGACATCCCGATCCCTGCGGTTGAAGGTGGTGACAGTACAGAAACCGACGTGTCATTGGTTCCAGATGGTACCTCGCCCTCTGACTTACTAAACCTGCATGACGACCCAGAGGATGTCAGACTCGGTTTGACAGTATCAGTCAGCTCCTTATTCATTTCTTTAACTGGCGAAATATGCAAATCGTTTGAGCATGTACTTTCTCCCAAATGGACCAAATTTGGTTTTCCATCAACTTTGTCATCTTCAGAAATCTCGTTGTTTTTACTAATATTTTGCAATGAAGGTTTCGTGGAAGGTGACATATAGAATTTCAACTGTGCTGGTGTCAATCTTTCCAAAACGACAGACAACCTTGGCATCTTTGATGGGTCGGGATGGACTCTTGAAGTGACTGATGCTGGCGATTTTCCTGTATTGACATTCCGCTTATTCCTATTCAAAATCTCACAAAGGTGTTGATTTATTTCAGACATACATGTATCTTTGCCCGAGTTCCTGCAACTTTTGTCCAAAATAACGTAACGTCCTGGCAGTTCAGCATTTCCTTTGCTTGATCGTTCAGGGACATCAACATCATGACCTAATATACGCCTAACCCTCCTAGGGGAAGACCGCAACTCTGGACCTCTCTCCTCCATAGCAGGGGACTCTGAAGCAGTCATCTCAGTCAGCAGGTCCTTCATACCTAGGCCCGATGTCTCAGATGCAGTATCAGACTCTGAGTCCCCTTCAGTCTTGTAAGTCAGCAACTCCTCCTGACCTTGACCCAGTGCTCCAGACATAGCATCCAACACGGCGGCAACTTCATCCAACGTGGCACTGGTTGCGTCCGATTCCAACACCCTAACCCTCTCATCATTTGCCTCCACCTTTTTGCTCTTCAAATCCTTGTTCTCCTCAAGAAATAGTTCTTCTGTACAAATCTCCTCCACTTTCATGCAAGTCTGCCCTGCCAACTCAACATTTTCATCCGATGTTTCCACAACCTGGTCCAAATCCTCAGTATCTTTCTCCAATTTCACCACAGCCTGGCCGTAATCTTCAGAATCTGAGCCCTCATTTGACCCTGCTCTCATTTCCTTGCCTCCAGAACCAGGCAAAGTTGACGCTACACTTTCTTCACTCCACTTGGCCTCAGTTTTTCCACCAGTTTCACCCAGTCTTGCATCCTTTTCTGTTTCAAGATGACTGGTCGCTTGGACATTTTCTGAAACTGGATTTTCGCCACCGCTTACGTTTCCCTCCCGCTTCTTCCAAGCTTCATAAATACTCGCTGCATCGATTGAACGCATCGTCACGACGATAGGCTTCTTCTTTTTCGTTGGACATATAAGTGATCCTGATACATCACGCGTTATAGGCCTGCGGGGGGAAGGGGTTGGTGACTCGAGATCGGCCACAGTAGTGGGGATCATGGAAACCGACTTCTCGGTAACAACTTCACTTCGTCCTGGGTCACTAGCACTCGTCATTGGGCAAAACGGGGGTCGTTCATCCTTCACACTTTTGGTTACGGACTCAGATTGTTCTGAATTATGGCAATGATCATGACGTGACTTAGGACTCACAGTGATGATGCATTCCTCTATCTCTTCAAAATTTTTCGATTTTTCAATATCTTTTATTTCCTGAAACAAATTCCTCGAAGCTGGTGATTTCTGCTGTTGTTTTGAACTCGGCGAGGGACCAACAGGTGTCACCGATTTCTCAGAATCATTAACACTTTGCCGCGCTGGGGAGACATGCTTCTTTAACGTTGGATTGATGTAGGATTTTAGTCGCGTCGAAGGCCTTTTCCCTGTGTTATTATTGCTGCTCCTCACTTCCACAGTTTTTTCAATGATCATCTCTTCGATTCGTTGCGACTTTGGCACTCGATTAATGGTGATCGGACCGTCTTTCAACGAGTCCACTTTGGAATCCTTGTTAAAAGTCAATACAGTTAAGTTATGTTTCATAGGAACACTCCAAGCGGGAGATAACGGCCTGGCAAGCACAGCCTTTACAGCAGGGCGCAGGTTTGCCTTAGGAAGCTTTGGAGAAGCAACGGATGAGATTATAGATGATGACACCATGCCGTTGTTATCAACTATCTTTATGGAAGGCTCCCCTATTAATTGTGACTTCAGCACTGGAGGAAATATGGTGGTATAGCCGTCCTTTGAACGCGGTTTGCTATCCGGGGCAGACGTAGCAGCAGCGGCTAATATGGATAAGTTACATGTGCCAGGATTCGAAACAGATGACGAGAAAATGGTGCTGTTCTTTGGTGACAAAGCGAGCCCAGACTTCACCACAGGACGCGAGTTCGCTACCAGACGCTTTGGAGAGGCAACCGGCGAACTTACAGGCGACAACCTCACCATGTCCGGCATTTCTGGCGAGCCCGGACTTTTCCCCATCTGGTCCAGTTCAGACAGCAACTTCGGTCGAAATATCATGAAATTAACTTTCGCCTGGTGTGGAGTCTGGGATGTAGGATTTTGTTTTCCGTCTTTATCAACGCTCGATGTTGAATTCTGTTCTTTGTTTTTCGAGTCATCACTTGGTTCTGGACCTCCACCCGAGACATCGGACTTTGTCAACTCAGATCTTCCATCTCCTGTCTCTGTTGCGTTCGACGAACGATCCGACTTCTCAGGCACATCCTCGGTTGCCATGGCTGCATCGTCATCATCTGTGGACCAACCTCCCGGCTGATTTCCGTCATCTTCCTTTTTCAGCACCTCCAATCGCTGCGACGCTTGTTCCACATCAGATTTTGACCCCAGCACATTTTCGGATTTAGCTTCAGCCGATATTTCAACCGACTTTAAATCAGATACAACCCGAGCTGCTCCATTTTGTTCATCATCAACGTCAACGTTCACCTCCATTGCTACCTCTTTTTGGACATTCCTGGCTTTCGCATCATCTTCAACAGGGTTCTTTCTGTATAGAATCTGTTTATCAGGTCCACTTTCAAGGTGTTTCTTAAGAACAGGACAGCCATTAGCACAGTCCTTGCTGGCAACCTCATTTACGTCCCATCCCCTCTCCTCTATTATGACAGGATTTGTTCGATTATAAACTTTATGGCACTCCTTGAACATGTTTTCATCCCTTGCGACCTTAGTATCTGCAACGTTCAGATGATCGTTTTCAAGTCCGGACGCCCCACTAATTGTTCCACAGTCCTCATCACTTTGTGTGATATCGACAGTAGGTGAGGAACCCAATGAAGCAGACTTTCCCAAAATTGAAACACCAGGCTTGTAAACTGTGCAGGCATCGGGGAAGTTTGCCAATGAACTGACCTGCAAGGCTTCAGGCAGAGAAGATGAAGGGCTTACAGTATTCTCAGACGAGGTAGGAAGCCCCAAGTGAACTGAAGTGACAGGATCATTTTCAGCTCTGGAGTTTTCCTGAAGAAGCGAAGCGAGTTTTTCATACTTCAGTGCAGGCTTTTCTTGCATTTGCTCCAAGTGGGACTCTCCCGTGCATAGAGACTCGACACGGGTTATCACAGGTATGGAGCCAAAGTCAGATGCTTCGGAACTGCTGCTGCTGGCTTGATGATCAGCCAGTGAGACGCTCGTCCAGGAGGCAATATGAGGATGACCTTCACCCGAATGGTGATGAAGGTCAAGTGAAGGGTTGATGCCGAGGTTCTGAAACTGCAAAGAGAATGGATAGAATGAGAAGACAATTACACGAAATTTATAAGCACATTACAATTTCCATTTTACTTGTTGAATAGCAGCTGAAGAAATTCGCAATTTTGCAAAGCTGACATCAAACTGAATGAATACAACCTCATACAGAGGAACCTCTCTAATCAGGACACCTTTGGGTCTGAATCCGCATTCCTTTATTGAGAGGTCCTGATTTAACGGGTCAAAAGGAATAAAAACAAATTTTGGGATGAACTTTGGTGTCCTGAATCAAGTGGTGTCCTCCTGGCAGAGGTGTACATTAAGGGAGGTTGAACTGAATCTACTGTTCAAAAGATTACCATATTTGGAAACTGAGATTGATGAGACGTCGAACTAATTAAGTTCTGGAGCCTCGAGATCATATTGAGGGTCTTCGACTNGACGCAATGGTTCCTGGAACCACCGTTAGGTGAAAGCCGTGCGCAGCACAACCAAGGACCATGGCGAACCGCCTCTGATTTGTTTTTCTATAGTGGACAAGAATTTCGGTTGTCACTAAAATCCCTTAATATAATTCGCCCTGTATATCATCTGCTGATTTCATGACCGGTACCAGTAGTGTTATGAGTTTGTTTATGTGCTGTTATAGTATGATTCAGGAGGAGCAATCGGTATAGTGTATAATAATGATTTTAAGTTCGTAGACAAAATCTGACCCACATCTTTCAATCCCCGTCACAACATCGTCTGGCTCTAAAAATAACTCGCTATAAGTAGCTCACTCGTCTGCCTCTAAAAATAACTCGCTATAAGTAGCTCACTGACGGGCTTGTTTCCGGTTTTTGCTTTGCGCATGCGCAACCGGAAGTTGGGTTAAATATACTCTAAAGACAATAACAAACAGAATGATGTAATTGAATTGGGTGTAATTAACTTATTAATCGCAAAATTAAACAATTAAAATATAGAAAATTGAAGTGCGCATGCGTACCATTAATAAAATGTCCTCATTCCCACGAGGACGGGACGCGATTTTTTTTCCCTACCATAGTTGATCCACAGTCTGTATCTATCAACGAATCATAGATGGCGACAGCGATACAGTAACAATTCCCCGTTGCGCATCAATCTCGTTCCAATCGCCGTTAGTTCCGTTCCGCATTTTATGATGGCTCCACTAACGAAGAATGGAGATAGGTGATCCTACCAGTAACACTCTGCCATGAAGTGAGAGGTTGCATCAGCACATTTTGTGCTTGATGCAACCTCTCACTTTCCCTGCAACGCCATACTTATGCCTTTCAGTTCCTGTGTTTTGGCACAAGTGCATCTCACACCATAGCATTCAATACAAAGGTAGCACTTGCAGAGCTTAATGCATCTCAGCAACTGGTTAGTCATTACTAATATAACACTTTCAGTTTTGATGCATACGCCTTACACAATACTGAAAATGATATCAGGTTTAAAATGAAACTTACGTGGGCAAAAAACGGCTGTTTCAATTTGATTATCTCAAAAATGAAAACCTGGGTACATTTAGCGATTTTGTTTTACTTGGTACTTGTACACAAACAACACAAACATCCTCAACTACAAAAGTCTATTCAACGACCCCTGGTTCCGATACTTCTGGGTGTCTCACTACCTTTAAGGGAATAAGTAAACTTCCTTTAATTTGAACGCTGAATAGGCCTCTTAGTCTTACTTTAGGCCTATAGGCCTAGGCCTACCCCGTCCGGAAATAGATACCCCACAACTGATTCGCGATTCATTCAGCTGTGGGATGCGTTCATTGGCGATTTCTCAGCCCAAGCCTTTGTCTGTGTGTATGAAAAGAAATCGACAGTCTGTAGACAACACAATTGAAATGGTATGGTCTACCGCGTCCACACACACACCCAGGTCAATGCACAGCCCCTGCAAGTGCAATGCAGCATCAATTTCAATCCAATTGTCGGACGGGGACTTTTTTTGACAAAATCAACCTCCTCCTGTCGATTAGGCCTAGGCCTATGTCTCAACCACACGCTCATATCAAAAATTACATAATCCATTTTTATTCACTCACGGTCAGGAAGATTTGTACTTGTCCTTTTCACTTAATTCTGCAATTTAAATAAAATAATGTTGAATAGGAAATGTACATTACAATAGGCTGAGCGTTGTAAAATGGGGAGTGGTCGGAAGTTCGGAGTTGAGAGGACTGGACTAGTGACTGCAGCGCCGTCTTTCGGTGGTGACTGCGTGACCAATGAGGTTTCACATAACATGTGATTAACAATAGATAAGAGTGATTTTTGATGTGATATATCAGCAATAACTGCTCTGTTTCCTCAGGACCGGACAGAATCCATGGATTGTCTAGGGTGTTCAGAGTACTAGGCTTGCTGCAACTGGGGCTGCAGCACCATGTGAAGGAAAACATTGGTGCTTCTTTTGGTGCCAGGAGCGACCCAATTTAGGCTACTTTTTAAATGTGGTAAAGGCAAAAATGAGATTGAAGCTTAGCTTTTTTCTGGGTGTCATCTAAGGGACATTGGAGACAGCTTGCTATTCAGACTATTACATCACAGGTGGCGTCAGCAACTGAGAATGGATTTCAGGCCCAAATATTGTCAGTGCACTTTACGTCACAGTTTATTAGATCCTTATAGCACCTCTTTGATAGGGTAGCCAAATGCCTATCGGGAGCTGCATCTTCTTGCCGTATTTAGAAACGGAACGTCGTTTGTGATACACGCTGTAGAAACGCTTCATCTCCGAACATCCCACCGTACCTCTGGAGGGCGCTTGCTACCTGAAGATGGCGCTGCGATCGCCTGGTCATGCTTGTCAATACACGATTTCACGTAACCCCTTGAACTCGGCTGTAAATAGGTCGCTCTCTTTATCAATTTAGGGCAGGTAATTGAAGTTTTCTCCAATTTGTTTTTACTACGAATGCAATTTTTAATATGTCTGCTATCATCCTGTCGATTTTTACTACGATCGGTGTGTGTTTTATGTGTTTATTTGTTTGAGAAAGGTACAAGGTAAGTCCATGGAAATGGACTGGGTCCCCAGCCCAAGCATGGAGGCATGGTCCGTCACGCCTGCCTACCCCCTATGTGTATACAATGTATGGAGCTGTGTATAACACAATGGTGTATTGGTGTATTGGCATGCTGTGGGCTTGTTGAGTTAGTTGGGTGTGCATTTCTTTGGTGTGTGTGTTGCACATCATTCAATCTTTGCTTGGAGCCTCTGCCCTCACTTTGTAGTTGTGGGACACCTGTGGCTGCGTGATCAAGACCGGTAAGACTTGTCGCTTTGTTTTTTGTAGGATCTTTCTCGGTGCACTGATGAATTTCTAGAGGCTGGACCTCGAAATTAAAGGTTGCCAAGGGTGGATTGTGGTGAAGATGGCGACCGAAAGCCCTAAATTAAGCAAAGTCGAGCCTGGCATCTCGGTGAATGGCGGCAACCCCTCAGATGAGGATGATGACATGGTTATTTGTTCGTCAAGGGATTTGCAATGGCAGCAACCAGTGGTTGAAGAATCGGAGCCAGCCAGTTCTGCTGATGGAACAACCAATTTGCAAGATGAACAGTCCAATGAAAAGTTAGATTCAACTGATGAAGATTTGGTAAAAAGTGCTTCGGATTCTGAGGTCCTGGATTATTCGGCCAAGTCCATTTCACCACAGAAATCTGAAGGCATTTCCATCCAAAAAAGCAGCTCAAACGAAACCCAAACTCTTTCTGATGGTGAACAAGAACCTCTGTCTTTCATCACAAAAACAGGATCTGTGGATTCAGAAATTGCCGAATTTAAAACAGCTGATAACATTTTAGAAATGGATTCTTCAAAAGACGAGAATGCAAACACTGAGTTTTGCAAAGATAAAAGCGTGTTGGACTCTTTGAAAACTGTTACTGAACCAATTCCTGCCGAGAGGGTGTCACTTTCTGAAACTGATGCTGAGGCCTTATGTGNGCACGCATACCCCGTTCAAAATGAAGCCATGGAGGCTGCCATTTTGTTCTCCGTTCAAAAGTTTAGCGGCTCGAACAGATCACTGGGAGCATGCAGCTTAACAAATCACTTTACCTCTCACAATCTCTGTAGTTGGTCTGGTGTGAAAACCGTGTTGAAAACAAAGCGAATCGTACAAACGGCTTGCTGTAGAAGAGGCAAATGACTGCCTACAACGTCAACGTTAAAACTACGTGCTGAACTACGCTGTGTTGATGCTATGACGTTGCATCATTTGACGGCCAAAACGGCGGCACGGGGGAAACCTTCGCCGGCGTAACGTCATTATCATCATCGAAGAATCAAGTTTACCATTTTTAACCAATCAGTTCACAGTTCAGAGGGCGACATCAATCTCTAATGAGGCTGCCGAGTGGAGATTGTGATCGATCTTCGCCGAACTTCGCTGCCATAATGTTTTGATGACGTCACTTTCGGCGTTGGCCTCTCCTGTCATCGGAAAACGCCGAGTGTTTCCGATTGCTCAAACACGCCTTCTGCGCATGCGCATTGGCGAAAGTTGATTCTTTTGGTGACGAAGAAACATCCGATAATTATATTAATTATGCAAATTAGTTCGACCTTTCGAACCATCAACTCCCATTTGTGAACTAAGTTTCACTGCGGAAGTCAACAAACCAATGTACAGTACGATGTACAGGGATGGCGGCGTGTTTTTACTCCCCTTCAAATTTCGGATTTTAAAGGCCTTAAAGTGGTCAGATTTTTTGGTCAACGGTATGAATGTCATCTAGAATATTGGAAGTTCACGACAGGATACTTTTTAAATGATGTCCTGCTCCCAGAGCTTCACGAGCAGCGAAAACATTCCGCCCTTCTCAGCGGTGTGGATTTCCCGTACAGAAAGGTATGGCCTGAATCACGACGTAGAATATCCTAAATATTCGCAGTCGTGAGTTTCGTGACTAAGGCCTACAAACATGATGTAAATGAATGGCAAACGTCACCCGGGGGGGGGGGGGGGGGGGATTCACAAACCAGGACGAAAACCCACAATATTGTATTCCTGTGTTGTTGAGCTATCGTCGATACACCATTACCGAGTGAATTTAGTAAAATCCCGTTCTTATTTACTTCCCAAATCGAGTTTAAAATCCGCTTCTCGAATCGAAATGTACAGGCCGGTGACACGCCATGATGGGAGTCGCGCGCAATGCAGTTGCGCAGTGACGTTAGTCTCGTTCTCATTCACAGGGTTCCTGCAGCCTGTGGAGCACCAAATTTAAGACCTTTTTAAGACTTTTTAAGACCAAGTATCGGCCAAATTTAAGACCTATTTTCTTCTAAATGAAGCCCCCAAACATCCCTGGAAGAGTTTCCGCAAGGGAAGAATGACAGGGATCGACAAGGCCAAGAAAGTGGGTAGGCTACTTGAGCAGGGGGGTCTGGGGGCCCTCCCCCAGAAAAATTTTGATTTTAAGAAGTCCAGAGATGCGATTTCCTGACATCTCCTGCCAATTTTTTACAACTGCCTTGATATGAAATTTAAGACCTTTTTAAGACCTTCTCACAGAAATAATCAAATTTAAGACTTTTTAAGGCCTTGAAAATGGAAGTGGCAATTTTAAGACTTTTTAAGACCTTGCAGGAACCCTGTCATTCAGTGTCAGCGACTACGCCCAGTCACGTGACCTCGGGTCTTGTGACAGCTACGAGTTCGCGACTTGTTTACATGTGTTGGTGACATTTCGACGGAGTTTTGTATCAAAGTTTTTTCCTAATTTGTGCCAATTTTTCAGTCTTTTGGAATACCACTATGAGAAATGAGGATAAATGAAAGGATTCATGACAGTTAATTATTCGAATTTAGTCAGGTTTGACAATAATTGGTGATTTTGTTCAGTACATGAAATACACTATGCACCACAGGCAGCATATGGGTAAACCATAACGTACCAGGCAATAGCCGTCAATGTCATATCGTAAACTAGAACTTTGAAATTTGCTTACCAGCAAATTTGATAGTCCCCACAAATGGGAACTTCATAAAAGGTACTGTAGGTCCCAGAAGAAAATTGTTAGTTTATAATTCTTGGCACCTGAAGAAACTGATCATGCTTAATACAAGAATTGACTTACCAGTCAATTTGAAGACTGCCCACAAGCACAAGGGAGTGTGAAGTAGCAGGTATAGATATCATATACATGTACTAGGCCTATAATCCTTGGTAAATGATGTTTTATTAGACCCTTGAGTGGGAAGAACACATGATAGCCCTTGTTCTTGTACATGTACAATCCTTTTGGTGAATCGAGATCAACACCTTATTAGACCCCATAGGTGGGAAGGAATTAATATTAAATGTTACAGTCCTTTGTGAATTGAGTGAGATAGATGCCTTATTACCTGGACCCCCTTGGGTGGGAAGTGGTTAACATGACCACGATGACGCATATGGAGGAATAAAACCTGAAAAATTTTATTCCTCCAAGCATGACATAGGCCTAAGCTTTCTTTACGTCTACTACGGAGGAATAAAACCTGATCTACAATTGTTCGTGAATGGAAATGATATCTAGCGGGCCTAGACCCTTAGCCATGGGTGGGAAGGGGTTAATACCACTTGATTGGCCTACAATCCTTGTTGAATCAAGATATAGATAGGCCTACCTTGTTAGACCCCTTGGTTGGAAAGGCGCCAAATAGTTGTTCGGGCACCAAAACAGTAAATAAATAAAACCCATGTGCAATTCTAAAATTAGCACCACATGCACCACCATTCTGATGATGTTGCAATCATCATGGATGAAAGTTACGATGGTGCATCTTATAAAATGCTTACCCAAATTGGCCTACGTATGCATATTATGCAGTGCAGTGTGCATATTATGCAGTGCAGTGTTCACACTCACAATCACAGCAGGCTGCATTGAGTTGAAATCAGCGATAGCAGGGTGCTTTTTTCAACGGACTTCCCACAGGATATTTAGCTGATGATACAAAATATGCTTGGGATAGGTCACTGAGTATCCATTTCACCGACATTCCTTACACTGCCTCACTGAATGCTTGAAGTTGAAGTGGTGATGAAATGGTGGAAGCCATTTTGGAAACATGACCATTCCCATTCGAGCACATGGCATTGTTTACTTGCTGACCGCCTGCCATTGGCTGATTTCAGCTTGACCTCGCCAAAGTTCAACTTCATGTTTATTCATGAGCAAAACTGTGAATAATTAACAAAAAACACTTAAAAAGTAATGGAAATGGGCAGAATTTTGAAAATCTCTCTAGGTCCTGCACTGGATAAAACTACCATCTATGAGACTGCAGTAATGGATGTTGAATTTGTTCAGTCGTTTTACTGGGCTACCTCCATAATTGTGGTGTAATGAGCCAGAAACAGGAAGAAAACCTAGTAATCACAATATAGTCCCCACTGTGTGTGGGGACTATAAAGAAGCTATGCCTGGTCGATATGGTTACCGTAACTAACCATGTGTGTGTCTTGCTTTTTGAAAAGGCCCCCTCTGGCGGGATCAATGAGTTCATGATCCCCACCCCCTCCAGCTGGCAGAAAGAACATCTCCTGCCCCCTTCCCGTATGATGAACACAGTCAGCGCGCCATTTTGGTTCCCGAAGCCACCGCTAGGGCCAAGCCCTGCTGCATTTCCCGCTCTGTCAGCCGCCTCCCGCTGCTGTTGCCGACGGAACATTGCGTTTTGTTGCGGGCAGGGGAAAAGTTATACTAGTAATTCATGATGGGCCTTGTGCGGGAGAAATACATGTATGCTGGCCCCTAGGCTTTATTGCGTGAATGGTAGGGAAATAAGGGGCCTCTCTGTGATCGCGCGGGCCCGCCGAAAATCGGCAAAACCACCCCCTATTCCCGCTTTTTTAGGAATGCACATGGGGTAATGTTGAGCCAGGGAGTGCCCCCCCCCCC
>NMRB01001980.1:0-40278 GCA_002633025.1 Notospermus geniculatus | reverse complement strand
AACTAATGATTCCACCTGGTGGCCAAGCCAAGATTCAAAGCGGACCGAAACTTGGTGCCATACTAGTCATACGACATAGTGGTAACAAGTTTCAGGTCAACAGGCCCAGCGGTTACGAAATGTGCCAATAAAAGACAACATTCTGAACTTTGATCACTGTGACCTTGAAAAGTAGGTCACATCACAAACCTGTTACATATATTATGTATCCCAATTAGATAGAATTAGAAGACCTACACCTATGATAAAAATTTGGAGATGATCCAGTCATTAGTTCAGGAGTTACTGCACTTTTTACGTTTTGAGTTTTGGCCACTTGGTGGCCAAGCCAAGAATTGAATGGGACCGAAACTTGGCGTCAGGTCATCTGACCTAGGGGTAGGCCTACATATGTACGAAGTTTCAGATTAATAGCTCCAGCGTTTATGAAACGTGTGCTGCAAACGGACAATGACAACGACGGAGGCTACACAACCGTAAAAGCTCATCAAGTAAAGGAGGGTGGGAAATGAAGTCTATTACCAGTTCAGTAAAGATACATGTACATGTGACCCTCCCCACAAAACAGTCGCATGTCGCTCAGAAGGTGAGCCGCAACGAACTAAGATGACACCAGGAGAGAATGGAAGAAGATGTCAGATTTTATAACAGACAGACAATACTGAAAGTGACAAACATTTCGTCTCAACCTGTCAAGCTCATCTTGTCCAAACAAGGCTATCGACTCCGTATCAACTCCGTCTTTAGCCTTGTCCGAATCATGTCATCTTTTCCGTTAATGCATAAATTATTAATGAACCTGACCCCTACTTGACCCCGCCTCCCAGCCAATCAGAACTCGCGAAACAAATCACCGTTGGACACTTTCTTTGCTCTTCACGCTCGCATTTGTAACACGGATTTTGATTGGCACGTCGATTTTCCTTCGCGCCCCAATGATTGGCTGAGGCTCTCACCCCTCAGAAACGGGAAATGTGATGGATTCGAACCAGGCTAGATGGCCGTCAGGCCAGATAGACTGGTGGGAACCAGATGGTTAAGCTAAGAGCAACATGCGACTGTTTTTTTCTGTGGAGACCCCCCCCCCCCAACACCTTGTGGCCACCTCGCAATATCCCCTAGACCGCATTTGGACCATACACGACCGTGTTAACACCGTAGGCCTACATCACCCTTCTAACACCACGTTTGACCGCAGTTGTACCGCATGTCTACCTTGCTGATAACCGCATCACCAGCTTATCCACACCGTGTTTTCACCTACGTTTACTTGTGCTAAGCCAAACCGCCGTCATTTTGGGTGATTCAGCACGGTTTTGAACTGTGTTGAACCACCTGCAGAACCGTCCCCGTGTGAGGCCTGCTTAACCCTTTAGCCCCAGACGCCATGTGACGTATGTTCTGTGAACCCCAGACGTCCCAGAGGTTTTCAGAAAATAACCTCGTAATTCATACATCTGATGTTTGCTATCGACCCAAAACCCCGGAACGGCCGCTTACGAAATCCCAGACCGGCCAGGCAGTGGCTGAGTCATGGCTTGAAAATAGAGGCCGTCAGGATGTGGGATTTTCAAGGCGGCCGTCCACAGCCGTTATGGGGCCTAAAGGGTTAAGTAGCCAAGTCCTGTGAATCAGACTGAGAATTAACACACTTTTTCACAAGCTGAGCCACTCCGGCAGTCAGAAATATGGCCTTGTGGTGAATGAGAGAGCCGTTGCAGTTAAACTCACCATTAGGTCCATCCAGCTGACCTGGGGATTCCCCATTCCGCAGCTTGAACCCATCCTCAGCCCACTGAAGTAGATCTTCATCGTCACTCCCAACATCGGCCTTGACCCTGTCTGAGCATGCCTGCAAGTCAACATATTGAGCCTGTCATGTAGTTAAAGTTAAAAGTTAAAGATAATGTATCACGCGTATTTTCACGGGCAACGAAATTCATTGTTTATTTACATTTTGTTTGTTTGTGTCCAGTCTTTCTTTGTCTTATGAGTAATTTGTTGGTGGCATACCCCTCCAGAAATTCTTTTGATATCGAAAGTATTCAACTTGGTGGGTTGGCATGTCCCAAAAGTCCAAAATAACACAATGTAAACATCAATGTTTACAAACATTGAATGTAAACAATGAAGTCGTGATACATTATCTTTAAAGTTTGTGTTTATAGTCTGATATCAACAACAATAGAGGTGTCATCCAACTTCACACTTTAACCCCAGTCTATCCTGAAACCTTTCAGCAGAACTCAGATGAGCTGCTCATTCAGCGCTACAATCCGAGCATTTCCGACCGGTACCCATTTATACACCTGGGTGGAGAGAGGCCAGTAAGGCAAAGAGACCTGCCCAAAGTCTCACGCCAGCAGCGGGATTCGAACCCGGGATCCTCTGACCGCTAGTCGGAGACCCGAACCACTACACCACCGTGTAGTAGTGCCACTTGTTTGCTTCTTGCATTTTGTAGACTCGGGACCCAGTCGTTGTGTTGCTCCGGCTGCCGCACTACACTCCACAAACGACTGGGAAAGCAAGCTGCAAAATCAGCGGCTGGCGTACTGACGACCACAACGCCTGTCTCGACGAATAAAAGTTCCCGAAAGCAATCTACTAGGGATAATCTGGCACACTTTTGATTGGTTGTTATTTCTGTGGATGACTGCGATACATCGCACATCACCCTTCGAGAAATAGACCAGTCAGCGACATATCTTGGCACGATGCCAACTTTACCGGTGGACCAATCATATTGCACTTTATATCGGGTCTTTGGCTGCCACTCTTTGTACCACGATTCAAATTTTACAACACCGATTCTGATTGGCCTCTTCTTCTCGAGGTGGCAGATACGCCGTGGACCAGTCACTTTCTCGAAGGGTGATGCGCGATGTAACGCAGTGGAGAGCAGATCGGCCTTCGATTATCGAAGATGTAGCACTATTGGCCCTGGTAAAACAGAGGAGGCCATCACAAGCTACATGTACTCATGTTCCTCACTTGAATAGGGTCTTCTATTGCCCTTGCAAAGACACAAGGTACAAGGCACCACGGCTTACTGTCCCATGCGATGGCTGAAGAGCCGGGAATGAAATCCGAGTCGTATTTCTGTCATCCACATGCAGCTACATCTACGTTACTCTCCATTCCAGTTCCGAGTGGCGCAAGGTTTATCAACGATAACTCCGCAATGGCTGGGCCGAATTCGACATACCATACATCAATCGATTTGCCTTTTTTGCCGCTACAGCCATCATCACTGTCATTTTCCCGCAAAACGTGACAGAAAAAAGTTCCTTCACAAATCACAGTTTGTGTTGACGGCCGAAATGGCGGCCATTTGGAAATGACGCAATGCATCACGCACGTGTAAACTGCACTGAACACCATGGCGAAATGAAATGGGTTTTGAGAAAGGGATCCGTTATGTCAGCCTTACGCGAAAAATGAAGACAGCAGAAAGATACCGGCAAGAAAGACAAGTCGATTGACGTATGTTTCGTCAAATTTGACCTAGCCGTTGCGGAGCTATCGTTGATAAACCTCGAGCCACTGGGAAGTGGAATTAACTGTAGTAAGAAACCTGTCACATGTACTTTACCATCAGAGTTGACATTACGAATATACTTACCTTGATAGCCTCTATCACCGCCTTGCGGAAGACCTTTCCTGTCCGTGTGGTGTCATGGTAAGTCAAGAATTCACCACAAAAAGGTTGTATCTTATCATGGCTGATCTGTTGAATATAATAAAAAAACAGTACAGGGTTTTAAAATCCTCCATGAGGAAAACGATAAACATTGTTTCCCAAATTAGGGTGGTCCTGAACAAATTATTTTGGGGGAAATATCATCCGCTGAAGCCATTTTTGCAATTGAAAATTCTCAAATCTGCTCCTAAATGTGTTAAACAATAGAATACCGTATACGCAAATATTTTCGCGGGATAATATTTCACGAATTGAACATACTGTTTCTGTTTTGCGTGGATAAATGTTCACGTCAAGGGCAGGGAGGGAACTGACTGGATTGTTAGGGGAAACTTTTATGCGTCTATCAATATTCGCGGCGAAACTTTGATTTTCGTGGGAATTTTTACACGTGAAAATATTTGCGTATACGGCAGATGCAGATACTAACCTCTGTGACTTTGTGATCACCAAACCAGAACACCCATGAAGTTCCACATTTGGCAGCACGAAGGTAGCACATGTTACCACGTACGATCATCCCAGGCCACCATGTACGTCCGCAGCGGGCCCACACGAGCTTTCCAAATAGTGGTTCCTGAAACAGATATGCAGGATCAGTGCGACTTGTACCTTAATGATTGACAGCTCATTAGCCCCGTTTACACTGGTCATATGCCCGGACCGGTCCCGGCTCACTTGGGCCAGACCCAAAAATATGTCTGTTTGCTGTAACCCGACCGACCCTATATAAATGGTACCGACCCAAAACTTTTTATAGGGGTAATAGCCAATATGTTTTTTTTAATGCCCCAAAGGACCCGATTTGCCGACCGGCAATGACGAAGTATGCCGACCTAAAACATTTTACACTTCAAAACTGAATGCCAGTGTGTCATAAACCCTGAAAGACATTGTTTTTTAAACACTAGTATATTTTTATTTTATTTTGTGGAAATTGCTAATTTTTTTCCACCTCCAACTAAAAAAAAAATATATATATGCCTACCTACCTACCCAAGCTATTAGGGCAGGGTCGGGTTACAGCAAACAGACATATTTTTGGGTCTGGCCTTGGTCATCTGGCCATCTGCTCCGTTTACATTAGCACAATGGAACTGAGCCAAGTTGGCGGGGAGACAATCTGTGCCACGAGCTCTCCAGTCAGTTCAGTCAAATGGAGGTAGGAAAATCAAACGACAACAACAAATTAATGGATGCCTCCATGCAAAAATCACTCAGAAATTCCCGTTAATGATGTCATTCATAATTCACATGTCCAGAACACAATTTAGGAACCGTGCCAAGATCGGTTACCGTTTACACAGCAGTTATCAAACCAATCCATGCTCGGACCGGTCGAAGACCACCAGGAAGACCAACAGGTGGTCTTGGCTCGGTTCGGTTTGGAACCGATCCTGGCACACTTGTCCCATTTACACTTGCTGGTCCGAGCACGGTTATTTTTCCTCACTGTAAACGGGGCTATAGACTAGGCCTATAGAAAACTGCAATGCCCAATGAACGAGCCAAAATACCGGATTGTTCCCCCAATACCGCTCTGTGTACTGTGTATACAATGTGGTCAACTTGTGTGTCACTCTGAGTGGTATTGGGGGAACAATCCGGTATTTCAATGTACATGTACATGTATATGTACGTATTTGCACAGTCTACAACAATAGCACTACTCAATTTCTGCTCAGCTTACAGATCTGCCTTTGCGGTATAACAATTTTTGCAAATAGTTTCAGTCAGGTCAATGTGCAACCGCAAGGCCACCATCTGATTCTCACCAGTCTATCTGGCCTGACGCCCATCTAGCCTGGTTTGAATCCATCACATTTCCCGCTTCTGACAAGCTTGGAGCCTCAGCCAATCATCGGTGTGCGAAGGCAAATCGACGTGCCAATCAAAATCCCTGTTACAAATTCGAGCGGGAAGAGAAGAGAAAGTGCCGGACGGCGATTTGTTTCACGAGTTCTGATTGGCTCGAAGGCGAGGTCAAGTAGGGGTCACGTTCATTAATAATTTATGCACTAACGCAAAAGATGACATGATTTGGACAAGGCTAAAGACGCAGTCGATGGCCTCGTTTGGACAAGATGAAGGCCACAAGCTGGACAACGGTCAACTGGTCTGTTTAGAATATTGGTCCAAAGAGAAGGCGAGCACAAAAATCGACACACAATATCATAAAGTATATACCGGTAAAGTCAATTTCCAGAATATTTGCAAATTTTCGACCCCAAGAGTTTCAGATTGTAAAGTTCCAGCCTGATTAAGACCCCGGTTGGGGCCGAAAATTCACAAATATTCTGGAAATTGACTTTATACACTTTAGAATATTGGTGATATCAAATTGAAAACCATCACTACAAGTCTTCTGAGGCCTGCAACAACTCACCTGTTCATAATTCGATGGCCTCATCAGCTTGGAAGCAGGGGATGTTTCTGATTTTATCCCTTCACGTTCAATCTTCACAGAACTCTGCCTCGGTTCTGAAGGTTTGCACTGGAACAGGTCCACTTTAGGTACGCTTTCTCTTAGGCAATAGACAGCAGTCCGTTGGCTGGTAACCGTCATAGTTTTACTATCCTCTTCTGTTTTGATGATCTGCTGCTGAAACAAAATGTAAGAGAAACTTGTTCTAAGTAAAACAGGTTCATTTGTTTCTTCTTCCATGGCATCTATGGCTATATAAAACCCTATACAGTACAGGTCACAACTGACATCCCTAAATTCGCGCAAGTTACGCGCAAGTCACTCGTAACTTACGCAACAACTCACGAGCTATGTTGCGCGTAACTTACGAGGTGAGTTACGCAAATTTCGCCAGATACACAGTGATTTACACGGCGAGACGGTGAGTTATGCGGCGAGTTACGCGAAACCAAAGCTGTGAGTTACGCGCAACTCAGGCCTTTCCGTTTGACGGGCGCGAAAATGCATGCGCCTCGTTTTCGCGCTCGTCAAACGGAAAGGCCTGGTTACTTACGAGTAACTTACGCGAAGCCGTAGGGATGTCAATTGTGACCTGTACTGTACATTGTCTGTTATAGGTTTCTACCAAAACCGCGAGTATGACTGACCAAAAGCCGCGTTTACACTGCCAAACATTTCAGTCCAGTTGAAGTGCAGTGTTCTCCACGGGTTTTGGTCTAAGAGGGGCGGCGGTGGGCGTGGTGCCGAAATTTGGATTTTAGGTGCCCTGAGGTGCATTTTCTGAGCATCTGAGATGCATAATTGAGCTATCTAAACCATAAATATTAGGGCAGACGAATTTTGAACAGGGGCGAGCCGTTTAAGAGGGGCGGATTTTGCCGCCGGTATTTTTAAGAGGGGCGGGCCGTGCTTTTTTAACTGGTGTGGAGAACACTGGAAGTGAACCGTACTCGGACCAGACCAGGTCCACTTCATTTGTACCGTTTAGACTGTCAGCGATGAGTCACCGCACAATGTCCCTCACTCTCCATTCAGTGGAGGTGACAAACTCGCACGGAATCATGCTGAGTTTTCCCTCGGGTGACGCAAGGACGAACGCGTGCATGCTCAATACCGTCCCAAGTAAGTGAACTCAGGTCAGTTTGCCGTGCGTCAGGTTTACACTGCACATTTGTTCGGGGTACTGTACTCAGTCCGGACCGAGACCACCACCTTCTGGGGGTCTCGGTACGGTTCACTTCTGGTCCGAACCGGGTATGCTTGGCAGGTTAATGCTAGGTCACATTATCCACTCCGGGGCCCGTACGGCAAGTAAAACAGACATTTTGGCCAATTTCTTACAGTGCCCAGCCGATTTCCTCACAGTTGCCACGGGCACCGGGACATTTTTCACCCGCCGTACGAGCGCCGCATTGCTGAGCTGGCTGCTCCCAATCCTCACGGCATTTTCATCTGACCGGTAGGCCGTAGAAGGCCCCTACGGGTCCTGTGCGCGCTCCTGCCGGTGACCGGGCGGCCTTCGCACGATTTTTTCTGCCAATTCTCATGAAAAAAGATTGACGGGCCCCTTGCGGTTCTCAAGCGTGCCGCACAGCACCCGGCCGGTCGCCATGAGGACCCCGGCCAGGCTCCAGCCTGGTGCCTTGCGGCACATGTGTTCATCGGACAGAGCCCGAAGCTTACCGCACGGCATCTGGCTGGCACCTTTACGGTTTGTTGACGGGCGTCTTGCAATTACTCTCCACCAATTTTCACTGGGCACCGCCGGGTGCATTAGAACATGTGACCACACACACCGTAGACATGGAAATCGCAATGGGCACGTATGGTCTCTAAAATCAACGGCAAGCTGCCGGGTGGGGAAAATCGTACGGGGCACGGTGGATATGTGACCTAGGCTTTACACTGCCACTTTTTTTGCTGAACTGTACATGGTCCGGTCCGAGTTCACTTAATTTTTGATACCAAAAACCATTTTATTCTAAATCCAACCACTTTCTTTCTGGAAGTTTTAGAAAATTTTCTATTTTCAGAAATACGCACGACGTTCTTTCACAAAAAATGGAGAAAATGCCTCCCGAGCACCGCCATGTTGGTTTACACAACACTACAATACAAACAGATCTTGACCTATTTCAAGACCCGCATTCAATGAGATCATCGAAAGCAAGTGGTTCCATCTATCATTTGGTGGCTGTAACTATGATTGCCAGAAAATTTTGTCAACGGCAGGGAACCGTTCTGAAGCAAATTCCCTGCCATTGACGAAAAATCTTGTCAATGGTGGGGAATGTGATGTGTTGGTTGCTACTTAGGCAAAGTAGCAACCAACGATAGCCCTCGTTACACTACATAAAAAACCCGTGTCGAACCCGGGTTTTTTCTGTCCACACCTGTTAAAAACGCGGTGTATAATAATCCCCTTCGAGCTCAAACGGTTTTCGGAGGGCTTAATTTAGGTCCCCGTTACAAAATTTGAGTAGTGTTGACAGGCACCGGGCCTCAGGAGTGATTTTTCAGAGCCGAGCTAGACCCGGGTGTCAAAAACCCCAGGGATTTCTATGTAGTGTAACCATGGCTATCGGCAAAGAATCTGAGTGATTCACAACAAACTTTTTTACTTACCGGTACCCGTTTATCATCAGCTGCTGGGACACCAACTGTGGTGACCAAACAAAAAACGCCAACCCAAGTGTTCGGATGCATCATATTTTATCGGTGAACGTCTTTATTTTCCAAGTTCACAATTTCCAACTCAAACATTGACCAAGGTTTGACGACGTAGCAAGATGACGAAGCAGTAGATTTCGATAACGATAACGATGTTGTTAAGATGATGATGATGATGATGATCCAACTGAAACGTAAGAACATTCTGTAAGTTCCAAATATAAAGTGACAAATATTAGCTTAGGCCTACAGCTATCCAAATCACGGCATGTAAACTACAGAGTATTCTCATATTTCGAGTTGCAAATCAAAGACTAAAGCACCCCCGGGTAAGTGCCAAAGTCCATTCCAAGCAAACATCATTACTTCTATGCCATCAAACATGATACGAGCTAACACGTGAAAATATTACAGCAAGGTACTTTCCCAAAAAGGAATTGTTTTTTACTTCAAATTTTATGAAAGGACTATTCCGTGTGGTTCAAACATTGAAGGCTAGGTAGTACATAGATAGTACATATGTATTCAAATGTACACAGTGCACCTGTGCACAAGAGTGCACAGAAGGCAACAAACTTTCAGAAAATATGGAAGAAAGGGGCTTTAAAGTATTCAAAAACTTACCAACTTAAGTTGGCTCTCCAGAAAGTAGTTAGAAGCCAAAAGATGTGCAGTTTACCGACTAAAATCATGACCAAACCCAAAAAGGGAACCACAGCAGAGCCAGAGGTGCATGCCTGCAGGGCTCCAGACAAGAAAGGGAATTATTCAAAAAAGGGCAGTTCTTATATACACCAAACTTGAGAGACACCTATTAGTGGAGGGCTGAACTAAAAAGGGACCAAACACCAGTTGGTCTCACTATACAATTACAAGCAGACAGACTGCTTCATTCCCGCCCCCAATTGACGAGAATATTTGAACCACATAGACGAGTCAATTCAAAGTCGGACATCAATACAATCAACAATACATCAAAGTCGTAATCCGTTAATCAAATTCGTAATCCATTTTCCAGGCCTAAAGTCAAATTCCGTTCTTAACAATCCTTACACATGAAAATACATACAACTTATCGAAATCGATACATTACACTTGTTAATCATTTAATCATCATTTTCTACTAGGAGACACAGTTTTGTGATCGGCCTTTCCAACTCATTTCCAGAACTCATGAAAACTTTCACCCTTCGGACATAACCCCATCTGTCCGGAAATGTTTCTACCACTCTAGCTAGTGGCCAAACATTTCTTGGAGTGGATTCATCTGTGACGATGACTATGTCGCCTATTTGCATGTTTCTTTTCGGAGACAGCCATTTTTGTCGCTCTTGTAACTGGGGTAAATACTCTTTGATCCACCGGTCCCAAAACAAATCCGCCATGTATTGGATTTGTTTCCAACGTCTTTTTGCGTACAAGTCATTTTTGTTGAACACACCTGGTGGCAAGTTTGGTTTTCCTTTGAGTAACAGTAAATGATTGGGTGTTAAAGGCTCTAAATCTAACGGATCGTCTGAGGCTGTAGTGATAGGACAACCATTTAAAACACTCTCAACCTCACACAATAGGGTATGAAGACCATCCTCAGAAAGGACCTGTTTCTTAAGGACTGTTTTCAGAGCCTTTTTGGCACTTTTCACTTTGATTTCCATTGCACCTTGATGATGCGCTCCAGCAGGAGGCCCAAACGACCAATCAATGTTTTGTCTCGACAAGTTACGACGGATTTTGTCATGATCCAAACTTTGAACAGCTTCACGCAGTTCACGTTCAGCAGAAACTAAGTTTGTGCCGTTATCACTTCTCATTCGTTTGACCTGACCTCGCCTAGCAACAAACCTTCGAATACAATTGATACAGGCGTCTGTATCTAAGCTTTCAGCAACTTCTATATGTACAGCTCTTACCGACAAGCAAGTGAAAAGTACACCGTAGCGCTTAACGAATGAACGTCCACGCTTGACCTCAATGGGTCCAAAGTAATCTACACCACAAGTACTGAACACCCCCTCTTCTGGAGTTAGGCGGTCAGCTGGCAAAGAGGCCATTTTCTGTTCACTTGGCCTAACATTTTGACGTCTACAATCAGTACACTTTTTGATGACATTTCTAACAGTGGAGTGAGCATGTATAATCCAATATTTTTGTCTCAATCTGGACAAAACATGATTTCTACCAGAGTGCATAACATCTTGATCAGTTTGTCTCACAATAAGAGTTGTGACATGGTTATTACTTGGTAGAATCAAAGGATGCTTCGTATGCTCTGGCATAGCAGCTAGACTCAAACGACCACCAACTCTGAGCAAGTTTCCATCAAGAACTGGATCCAATCGAGAAAGTCTGCTTGACTTCTTAACCCGACAGGCACCTGACAACAATGCGCTGTATTCATGTGAGAAGGAATCACGTTGAACATTACTGATTATTGCTACTTCAGCATCCTGCAAATCTTCAACACTCAAAGGCCTAAGCAAATCAGATGATCCGGGATCCACCATACCCTGTTTCACTCTAACACGGCGAAGCAATTCCTTCTTTACCCTAAGAATCCAAGCAACCGAGGATTTCAACTTTGGCCAAGAAGAATGGTAACTGAAAAGCTTCTGAACCGGAGACACATTCTCAACCTCAGCATCCATGTTGCTCAAATAGCATTTGATCTCAGGGTCCACGTCAGAATTGCTCGGATCCTGATCACAGGTGAAGGAGGGCCAGTCATTTTCTGCTTGCCACAAGAAACCAGGACCATTGACCCAAGTTTGATTTTGAATGAGGTCATCAGCTGATTGACCCCTGGACGTAACATCAGCTGGATTGAGTTTTGACCCAATGTATGACCATTGACACGGTTTGGAACCTTCGTGAATAATTTGAAGGCGATTAGCCACGAAAGTTTTGAATCGAGATTTTCTGTTGTTGATGAACTTGAGAACAGCTGTGCTATCTGTCCAAAACCTTGAATCTTCCAACTCAAATTCCAACTCATCGCGTAGCATTTTATCAACCAGTATAGCCACGGTAGCCGCAGTCAATTCCATTCTCGGAATAGTGCTTTGTTTCAAAGGCGCTACCCGTGCTTTACTAGTGATCAGAGCACAGTGAATTCTACCTTGAGAATTGACCAATCTCAGAAAGCTCACACATCCATAACCAGCTCCAGAGGCGTCAGAGAAATGACACAACTTGGCAGATTTGACCTCTCCAAAATCCCTCGGTTTCAAACAGCGATCCACCTCAAAGTTAGAGAGCTTAGGCAAATCGTTAAGCCACTCTTGCCACTCATTCAACTGCTGCTCAGGAATATCATCGTCCCAACCTACTTTTTGCCTACACAACTCTTGTGCAATGATTCTCGCTTTCAAAATGAACGGGGAAATGAGTCCAAGCGGGTCATAGAGTGAGTTTATGACCGACAACATACCTCTCCTATTCATAGGTTTTTTCTTGTCAAGCGTTCTAAACCTCAACTTATCAGACTCAGGGTTCCACTCAACCCCCAAAGCTTTCTCAGTTGGCAAACTATCACGTTCAAGATCCAAATCCTGCAAACCAGTAGACAAATCATCCTGACCGACTGATTCTATGACAGCTCTGCTGTTGCTTACCCATTTGGTAAGCCTAAATCCACCTTTGCTACAAAGCTCTTTCACGTCAGCAACCATAGGAATAGCAACCTCATCAGAGTTGAAACTATTGATGTAATCGTCAACATAGAAGGAGTTCAGAATGCTATCTGACACCTCTGCTGGAAACAAATCGCTATTGTCCTCAGCAGTCTTTCGAAGTGCGAAGTTGGCACAGCTTGGGCTTGAGCTTGCCCCAAAAATGTGGACAACCATCTGATATTCCACAAGAGGTTTGGAAAAATCACCATTTTCCCACCACAGGAAACGTAGGAAAGAGGCGTCTTCATCAGGTACACGAACCTGATAGAACATGGATTCCACGTCCCCTGCGACAGCAATGCTGTCTTGTCTAAACCTTAACAACACTCCCATGAGCGAGCTTGTCAAGTTAGGACCAGGTAACAATTGTTCATTCAAAGATGTTCCACCAAAGGAGGCGCCACAGTCAAAAACTACTCGTAACTTATTCTTAGTCGGGTGAAAAACACCATGATGTGGTAAATACCACTTTGTGCCATCATTTCTATCCAACTGCTCATTTGGTACAACCCTTGCATAGCCTTTATCAAATATTTTGCTCATGAATTGAGTGTACTCCTTATGATACTCAGGATCTCTCATGAAACGCTTACGCAGTAATGCCACACGCTGTTCAGCTAATGGTCTATTGTCAGGCATGTTCACTACATCATGTCTAAAGGGAAGACCGATAACATAATGGTTATCCTGAATTCTCACCGATTCTGAAACCCTTTTGAGAAACTGCTTGTCCTCCTGAGAGTGTTCGGGTTTATCATCAACTACGCGCTCGCTGAAGTCTAGGTTAAACAGATCCTGAATCTGTTTCTCTAAATCATTATCCTGAGTAGCATCAGAAGACACACCTGTTCTGTTGACTAACTGGTCAGAACACTCGCTTGAATTCCTCAAAGGACCATTTATGGACCAACCTAAAACTGTCCTAATGGCATAAGGACCTTCAGTTTGACTAGGAATCACCTCCCAGGGCTCTAATGCCTTTGGAACATTGGTACCAAGTAACAAATCTACATCAGCATCAAGGCTGGGAATCTCTATCTTGTCCAAATGTGGCCAACTGTCTGAGTCGCTTTGAGTGGGAATGTCTTTCCTATCAACAGGCATCTGTGGTTGAGTATACAGATTTGGTAATCTAATGAAGGGACCACCATTCAATGCAGACACCTCAAGACCACCTACTATGTAACTACTGACTAGTTTAGACTGATCGGACATTGTGTTCAGCCGAATCGTAGTACTTTGTCCTACCAGACCAAGATCTTGCATCAGCCTTTCTGAACAAAAAGAAGAAGTACTTCCAGTATCTAAGAAAGCATATGTGTTCATACATTTGCCACTGTCGACAGCTTTCACAGTTACAGGGACCACTGGCAGAGCACAATCAGATCTAGAGTCTGAAGTGAAGCCATTCTTCACCTCAAACGCAGGCGCAGAATTTTCAGTAGATTCTTTGTTTTCCCAGTGTAGAACTGTGGGGTGTTCATGTGAACAAAGCTGACATTTAAGCTTCCTCATGCAAGCCTTGCTAACATGACCATGACTCAAGCATTTGAAGCAAAGCCCCTTGCTTTGTAAGAATTTGATTTTCTCATCATGAGGTTTGCGTCTCAATTGTCTACAATTTTCCAAGGTATGATTCTGCCTATTACAATACAAACAGCCATTCTGAGATGCTGGAACTGACTGGGTATTGGAAGAGGCAGCATCCGATGAATTGAGACTTCGACTTTGAAAGGGCCTGGCTTCAGGATTCAACTTGAGCTTTCTCCCACTAGAATTGTCAGATGAAAAAGTGTTGACTGAACTTTCGCAACCTTGTTCACCTGACTCTGAATTCTTGGTACTAATGGCGAAGGAACTTCCCTTCTTGACCTTTTCCTTCGGCTTTGAAGACTTTGGTTTTGGGTCAGAAACGATATCACCAACCACTGGATCATTCCTTATGTCAGCTTGGAGCACTACAAACTCAACCAAATCATCAAATTTAACATCCCTTTTCTGAGAGACAAAGTAATACTTCTTACGCCAAGCATCCCTAAGCTTGTAAGGCAACTTCATTACAAGAGATTTCAAATTCTTAGGGTGGTCAAGTTCATTGTACCTCATGCCCTTCAAACTGTTTGAGCAAGTTTGCAAAAACAGAGAGTATTTCCTCAAAGACACAGCATCCTCTGAGGGAATAGGATCAGGTTTCCAACCCAAAGCCTTCTCAACAAAAGCTTTCGAAATTCGATACTCATTTCCAAAATTCCGCCTCAACAAGTCCTTTGCTTTCTGGTAACCCTGAGCTGGATCCATATGCAAACAACTACGGACAATTTCCCTAGCGTCACCACTGGTGTACTGTTCCAGAAAATAGAGATGATCTCTATTACTATCAGTCTTACCCTCGACACTATGTTCAAACGCATGAATGAACAACTGAAACTCTAATGGATCACCAGAAAACACCGGAATTGTTTTGGTGGGCAAAGAGGCCTTCAAATTCTGCTTATACAAAGACTCAGTAATGACATTCTGTTTCTCTAGAACAGACTGTAAACTGTTCACGAACAAACCAACCTGAGTGTCACTGAATTCACTTGAGCCACTACTGGCCTGACTGGCGTTATCATTCAATTTTGATTTGACACGAACTTTAGGTTTGCACCCAGGCTTAGCCTTGTCATCCTCAACCCTTGACTGAGAGACCTCAGGCTTCACCTTCATATTATGACCTATATAAGAACCATGATGGCTCACACTCAGCCTACTTTCCATTTCGTGTAACCTATGTCTAGCCTGAGACAACATCAGTTCACGCTCCTCTAATTCCTTCTTCCCAGACTTAACCTTCTGCTTGGCAGACTCCACTTCACCTCTCAGCTGAGCAACACAAACGTCATCATCCACACTAATGTCACCAGGATCACTTCCTGAGGACGATTCGTCACTACTTTCATCTGACTGGTATTCTAGTTTTGCCTTCCTCTCCACATGCGCAACAGAAGAATCGTACTCGTTCATCCAGGACCGAACCTTGTCCCTCATTGGAACATCACTAACTTGTTTCCTGACTTCCTTCCTCGCAGAAGTCAAGGCCTTCCTATCAAGCCAATTCGGACTCTCCATTTTCGAATATCACACGTCACAAACAACATCCCGAACCGACGTAATATCGAACTTCCAATCTTTAAGTTGTTGGATAAATGTGGTGACCAAACAAAAAACGCCAACCCAAGTGTTCGGATGCATCATATTTTATCGGTGAACGTCTTTATTTTCCAAGTTCACAATTTCCAACTCAAACATTGACCAAGGTTTGACGACGTAGCAAGATGACGAAGCAGTAGATTTCGATAACGATAACGATGTTGTTAAGATGATGATGATGATGATGATCCAACTGAAACGTAAGAACATNGTCCTTGCTTTCCGTTGGATTCTGTCATTGCCTGTCCTTGCTTTTCGTTGGATTCTGTCATTGCCTGTCCTTGCTTTTCATTGGATTCTGTCATTGCCTGTCCTTGCCTTTCGTTGGATTCTGTCATTGCCTGGACTTGCCATACACAGGAGTCTGTTAACCAATTTCCTTGCTTTTTGTAGGAACCTTCCACCGACTGACTTCTGTTGGATTGTGTCACTGACTCTTCTTGCCATTGGTTCAATTCTGTCACTGACTGATGTTGTTCTTCAATGTTACTTGCAACAGGTTCTTCTTCTTCAGTCATCATCTGGGCTTCTTCTTCTTCTTCATAGACTACAGACTTCATAGACTGCTCTTGTATTCGAAAAAACTTTGCCTTAAATTCTGCAATGTCTCTTTCTTCACTTTTGTCCAACATTTGTTTTTCTGTGACAGTCTGACTCACTGACTCCTGTTTATTCTTATTTGTAGCTCTCCTTTTCTTTCTCTCCTTCCCTTTCTTTGAGTGTCCTTGCTTTTTGTTGGATTCTGTCACTGACTGTCCTTGTTTACTTTTGTAGAATTCTGACATCAACAGTCCTTGCATTTCACTGAATTCAGTCATCGGCTGTCCTTGGCCATCTTCGGATTCTGTCATTGACTGTCGTTGCTTTCCGGTGGATTCAGTCACTGGCTGTCCTTGCTTTTCGTTGGATTCTGTCATCAACAGTCCGCACTTTTCATTGAATTCGGTCAACAACTGTCCTTGATTTTCGTTGGATACTGTCATCCATTGTCCCTGCTTTTTGTAGGAATCTTCCATCGACTGACTTCTGTTGGATTCTGTTACTGACTCTTCTTGCCATTGGTTTGATTCTGTCACTGACTGATGTTGTTCTTCAATGTTCCTTGCAACAGGTTCTTCTTCTTCTTCAGTCATCATTGACTGGGCTTCTTCTTCTCCATAGATTGCACACACCGACTGCTCTTGTATTCGAGAAAACTTTGCCTTAAATTCTGTAAGATCTTTTTCTTCACTTGTTTCCAATGTTTGTTTTTCTGTGAAAGTCTGACTCACTGACTCCTGTTTATTTTTATTTGTAGCACTCCTTTTCTTTCTCTGCTTCCCTTTCTTTGAGTGTCCTTGCTTTTTGTTAGATTCTATCATTGACTGTCCTTGTTTACTTTTGTAGAATTCTGACATCAACAGTCCTTGCATTTCACTGAATTCAGTCATCGGCTGTCCTTGGCCTTCTTCGGATTCTGTCATTGACTGTCGTTGCTTTTTGGTGGATTCAGTCACTGGCTGTCCTCGCTTTTCGTTGTATTCTGTTATCAGCTGTCCTTGCTTTTCGTTGGACTCTGTCATCAATAGTCCGCGCTTTTCATTGAATTCGGTCAACAACTCTCCTTGCATTTTGTTGGAGTCTGTCAACAACTCTCCCTGCTTTTCGTTGGATTCTGTCATCAGCTGTTCCTGCTTTTCGTTGGATTCTGTCATCAGCTGTCCCTGCTTTTCGTTGGATTCTGTCATCGACTGTCTTTGCTTTTTGTAGGAACCTTCCATCGACTGACTTCTGTTGGATTCTGTCACTGACTCTTCTTGCCAATGGTTTGATTCTGTCACTGACTGGTGTTCTTCGTCAGTGTTCATTGCAACTGATTCATCTTGTTCTGCAGTTGTCATTATCACTGACTGGGCTTCTTGACAGATCACAGACCCTGACTGGGCTTCTTGACAGATCACAGACCCTGACTGGGCTTCTTGACAGATCACAGACCCTGACTGGGCTTCTTGACAGACCACACACCCTGACTGGGCTTCTTGACAGATCACAGATCCTGACTGGGCTTCTTGACAGACCACAGACCCTGACTGGGCTTCTTGACAGATCACAGACCCTGACTGTTTTTGTACATAGAAAAACTTTGCCTTAAATTCTGCAAGGTCTTTTTCTTCACTTGATTCCAACGTTCCTTTTTCTGTGCGAGTCTGACTCACTGACTCCTGTTCGTTCTTGTCAACATCTGTCTTTCTTTCCTTCCTTTTCCTTGACCCACGTTGTTTCATGAAGTACTCCATTCCACCTTCTTCACTATACCTTGTCTCGTTATTCACTCTTCTCTGCTTGCTGGCTTTGTCTTCCTTTTTCTTTCGCTGATCTCGCACCCTCGCAGACGGTTTCCGCACCGGTATCTTAGTTTTCTTTGCCTCCAATTTGCTGCCCCTTTTCCTTCTAACTGGCTGACTTTCATTGTCTGTCTGTAACTTATGTTTCCCCTTCTTATCGCCAGCAACCACAGCCGATTCACGTTTATCAGATACATTCATTCCTGGCTTGCCTTTCCAACTCTTTTTTCTCTTGGCAGCATCGAGGATGGTACCTTCATCAACTTTGTTTCTTAGTGGAGTCGACTTTGGTTCTCCAGAAGGTTCAGCCATTGACGACTGACACTCTTTGACCATGTCAATTTCTAGCTGCCCTCTCCCACTCCTTTCCTCAGCAACCACACCTGATCCACGTTTATCAGATATGGTCATTCCTGGCTTGCCTTTCCAACTCTTTTTTCTCTTAGCAGCATTGAGGACGGTATCTTCATCAACTTTGTTTCTTAGTGGAGTCGACTTTGGTTCTCCAGAAGGTCCAGCCATTGACGACTGGGACTCTTTGACCATGTCAGTTTCTAGCTGCTCTCTCCCACTCCTTTTCTCAGCAACCACAGCTGATCCACGTTTATCAGATTTCCTCATTTCTGGCTTGCCTTTCCAACTCTTTTTTCTCTTCACGGCATCAAACAAAGGCTGATCATCACCGTTCTTTCTTTGTTGAGTCACTGTTGGTTCACCAGAAGGTCCAACCATTGATGACTGACACTCTTCGACCACATCAGTTTTCAGTCTCTCTCTGGCATTCCTTTCCTCAGCAACCAAACTTTCCTCATGTTCGTCAGACACGTTCATTTTGGGACGCCATTTTTTAATCTTTATACTAATACCTTTCGCCGCAAGCACCGTCGGCTGACATTCATAAACTTTGTTTCTTTCTGGGTTGAACTTTCTGTCTCGGAAAGGCCCACCAACCATCAACGGTTGACTTTCTACATCCACGTCAGTCTCCCGGACGTCTCTTCCTCGTTTATCTCCAGCAACCAAAGTTGAATTGTCTTTATCAGACACATTCATTTCTGGCTTATTATTTCTTTCCTTCATTCTTTTATTCCTTAGTCCTTTTTTCTTTATTCTTTTACCTGCATACACCAAAGGCTGGCATTTGTAACCTTTCCTCGTCTTTGGGTTGACCCTTCTTTCACTGACAGATCCAACCAAGGAAGGTTGACTTTCATCCTTGTCAATCTCTGGCTTGTCTGGCCCTCTCCTGACACTGACAGACCCAACCATGGAAGGTTGACTTTGTTCATCCTTGTCAATCTCTGGCTTGTCTGGCCCTCTCCTGACACTGACAGATCCAACCATGGAAGGTTGACTTTCTTCATCCTTGTCAATCTCTGGCTTGTCAGGCCCTCTCCTGACACTGACAGACCCAACCATGGAAGGTTGACTTTCTTCATCCTTGTCAATCTCTGGCTTGTCTGGCCCTCTCATGCCTCTCCTGACACTGACAGATCCAACCATGGAAGGTTGACTTTCTTCATCCTTGTCAATCTCTGGCTCGTCTGGCTCTCTCCTGACACTGACAGATCCAACCATGGAAGGTCGACTTTTTTCCTTGTCAATCTCTGGCTCATCTGGCCCTCTCTTTGCACTGCATGAACAAAAGGTACCGGTATAATACTTAAAAAGCCTCACTGTATTTTACGACATTTTCAAAGTGTTAGGACAGTGCAGGCAGAGGTCTCATAGCCTTGTGATGGTCCCCAAAATGCTTGCCTGATACGTACATGTACTTCAAAGAATCAAGACCTAGTTTTCAGCACATATTGAAAAATAGTGCCAATGGCACTGTGCCCGCTTGGCTTGAAGCAGTTTGGCCCCCTAGTGGAAAAGTGAAGAATCAGATTTTGCCAAAAATTCATCCGAGTTGTTACAGCCTAGAGGTACATGTAGATATGTGCAAAGTTTCAAAGCAATAGGCCAAACCGTTACAAAAAGAGCCAATTTCGTAATTTCAGGCGAACTTTGACCTCTGTGAACTTGAAAAGTCATCCTGGGAACCCAGGGCATTTCCACTCTGCATAGCGCGTTACAATGCCCTGGAGAAACCCACCCCGTTTCGGTGGGGAAGAGGGCTGTTCCCTCATGTGCACTCGCCAACTGGTAATTCACGAATAAACCATGCAATGCAGTGGGAGATCGCCACTTGATGTAATGGGCAGACATCGCGCCTAGTGCTGCAAACATGCTGTCGGAATGATAGCTTCCCCAATTCATGAACTGGATCATACCTTCGTGTTTTGAACCCGTCGATACTTACTCGTTATCTAGATAATCCGAGAGAATCATTTTGACGCGAAGTTAATTCAGGAATATTAAAAAATGCAGCGAGTTAGTCAGCAAATCGAGGAATTTTTAAAACCGCCATATTTGGGAATGACCATGGCGGGATAGATGCTTCGCTGTGATTGATTGTATTCAGCGACAGATTTTCTGTCGCTAGTTCCACAGCTAAATGGCGCCAATTTCAACAGGGCCTCGGACGTGCGAGTAGGGGAGCGCGTTCTAGAGGACCTGTTGCAAGAGGATGTTGAAAAGTAGGCCAAATTAAAAACTCGAGTACTATATCTTATGTATCCCTATTAGATATACCCATGATAAAAATTTGACAAAGATCCGTCTCTTGGGAAGGGAGAAACAGTACTTTCAGTGATTTTGGTTTTGGCCCCCTAGTGGCAAAGTCAAGAATCAGACTTCACGAAAATTTTGTCAGTAGGTTGCTATAACCTAGAGGTACACGTGTACGAAGTTCAACATGATAGTTCAAACCATTATCAAAATATAGCCCTTTGAAATTTTTCACAAAAGGCCCCCTGGAGGCCAAAATAGGAACCCAACTGTGGTCAAAATCGAACTCGATCTAGATCTTACCGTAGATACACCTACCAAAGATAAAAAAGATTCGTCAAAAAAAAGGCGCTAGAGCGCAAACGTACCAAAAGTTTACGGACGTACCGCCGTACGGACTGATGCATGACAGACCACTCCACTCAATGACCCCGAATGCAGCATAAGCCCTGCTGGGCCTTGCGGCCAAGCGGGCTAAAAACTGCAGGCAGAGCTCTAATGCTTTCAGACAGAGAATAGTACATTTTACACTACGCTAACGTCGGAGGACGTAAGCACTTTCTGAATTCAATACAGTGAAGCTTTAAAGCTGAACTTAATAGATATAAACCCCAAACGGCAGAGGTAGAAATTACGAACAGCCACAAGGCACCTTATTTTATTTTTATTTATTCACATTAAAGCAAATCAAAAGCGGATTTTGTTTACATTTGGATGGTGTTTGTAACCCGGGGGGGTCACTCCCAATAAAGTGTGTTGCACATCAGTGTACTCCACTTTTTTCATAAGCCCCTTTCAGCTGGTAACAGCAATTTTGAATCCTCACCCCTTCTGGCTGGGTACTTTTCAATCCCCACCCCCTAAAGCTGGGTACTCTGCAATCCCCACCCCTAATGGCTGGGTCATTTGAAAGACGTTTCAAAGAGCTTTTTGCAGAATACATGGACCACACTAGGCAGGGGAGGGCTTAGGCTTAAGGCGGGGGAGAGTGTCTTTTTATGTATTCCCGTGGGCTTTCTGCGGGGTTATGGGTGAAATAGGGGGGCTTATTCGACCCAGCGCGGGTCCCGCCGATGTGGCTCGAAAAACACCCCTTTACCCGCAATTTTTGGTACGCTGACGTGCAACACACTTTATGGGGAGTGACCCCCCGGGGTTTGTAATACACAAAATTCAGCCAATCACAATGCACGAAAATTTCTTTTGTTGACATTCTGGAGAAGATTGTTCACATTTTTACCCAAAATTCATCCCCTTTCAAATTCTATTTCTAAATCAAATTTTTTCGCTTTTGATTCGCTTTAATCAGGGTGCCGCGTGCAAAGTACATTATGGGCACTTCCAAACTACCTCTGAATACGATACACCCTCTTCGACGGTCACAGCTGGTTTCACCTTAAGACTTTTTCATGACATACTGAGTGGCAAATTTATATCCATGTTACAGAATGGGCTAGTCGCCGCATCATGTAACAATCCTATTTTGAGATGTTGCCAGGGGTGTAGCTAGCGGGGGCAGGGGGCAAAAGCCCCAGAGAAAAATAGTGCCAATGGCGCTGTGCCCCCTAGTGGCAAAGTGAAGAATCAGATTTTGCCAAAAATTCATCCGAGTTGTTCAGGGGCGGATCCAGGATTTTGCCTACGGGGGGGTGCAGACATGGCCAAAAGGGCAATACCCTATGGAAAAGCCCAGGCCTCTTCAGGGACTTAGATTTAAACATATAACATCATATGCTATGCAAACAATGGATTCGAATTCACATCGATTTCCATAATTTGAAGCCCGAAATTCGAATTCGTTACATGTGTGAAGAGCATCCTCGATGAAAGGCGAGCGCCCTGGACAGGNTTCTATCAAGGACCTGATGTTCACCATTCTGGAGACATGTCCAAATGAGACGACCCTCCTCAAAACAGAGTTATGGTGGATGTGGACCCTTATAACTATCACCGCCTCAGGCCTCAACACCAGGTGCTGAGTTTCTGATAACCTCGCAGCTTCCCCTTAGTGTCAGGGCCAAAAAAGATTTGCATGGGGTCCCCGATGGGGTCCATCCCCCCTTTTTTTCTTTTAATAGGGTCGGTGCTTTGGAAGACTGTAGCTCGGGCCGGGGGACAGGGGTCCTTTTTCTAGGCCTTGTCTTCCATTGCTCTTCTCCTATTTTGTTCGCTTGTCAGTGCTTTGCAACCCCTCTTTTCCCTTTAGTAGACCCTTTTCATTGGAGGACAGGGTTGCTCTTTTTTGGCCTTTGTCTTCCATTGTCTGTTTCTAAATTTTCGTTGGTCAGGTTTTGTAGTTGCCGTTCACCTAGGCTTCCTTTCTTTACTGTTGCCCCTTCATTTCTTATTATCTTGCTCTTCATTTCTTTTTCTAGGCCTAATTTGTTATCACTTCCTCATACATTTGTTTAATATAAATTACTCTTACTATAGTCTTGGGGGTATTGTACTGTTAGTATAATTATACTGTTAGTTTAATTCCTCCAAGCGGCTCTAGGAAAATTCGTCCCCGGAAAATTCGTCCCCGGAAAATTTGTCCCCAGAAAATTCGTCCCCGGAGAATTCGTCCCTGAGGAAAATTTGTCCCCGACAAAAATTCGTCCCTGAGGAAAATTCGTCCCCGGAAAATTAGTCCCTGGAAAATTCGTCCTTAAGGATAATTCGTCCCCGGAAAATTAGTCCCCAAGGAAAATTCGTCCCCAAGAAAAATTTGTCCCTGACAAAAATTCATCTCAAATAGCTCGAGGAAAGTTTTCTATCAATTCATGTACACCCCTTGGCATTAATTTATCGAAACCTCTTTTTTAAAATAAAGAATATGAAATAGAAATCGGGTTTCAAAGGTGAAAGACATTGCTTCCTACCAGACTCGAACCCACGACCATCGCACGATATGATACCACGATACCTTGTTACTGCCAAATCCCTCGCACGATACGATACCATGATAACTTGTGAACAAAGTGACCGAATCTGATCAGGGTTGTGTCAAATGAAATTTTCATGCTGTATTATATAAGCTATATTATACCCCCTTCCCTTCAGCCTAGTCAAGCCTTACATTCACTAATTACATTTCTGGTAGGTTGAGCAACCACCTTTTGGGGCTTGTACTCTTTTCTTTCCTTAATTGCTGTCACGTCCTGTTTGGATCATTCTGCATAATGCATCGTGTAGAAATCGCTAACCTCTTCCTACACTCTGCAGCAAGCAGCCAGATTCCGTGTTCAACGCTTTGGGATTTTCTCGTGCGACCAATCAGAAGCCTCGGTTCATTTGGGATAATTTATTCAAACACCCTCTTTCGGCAGTTGTTAAAGTCGTCGTTCACCGAAGAAAAAATATCGATGATGTCATTTTATCAAATTTTGATTGGTCAACGTCATTACCGGAAGCACGTGCGTGTTGGATCAACAACAACAACATGGACGCCTCGCTTGTAGTGCATGGTGACATGCAGATTTATCCCGTGTGTTTTGTGTTGTTCGGAATGAGGGAGGTCTGCCGTATATGTAGGGACGTAGTCCCAGTGAAGTCAAAGCGAAAGGTATTGTCAAATCACTTTGAACCTTTGCTTTCAACGCTGTGGGAAGTTGAGGGCAAGGCTACGAAAGTGTCAAACATCAAACCCAACGAAGATGTTGTGTGTTATTCATGCTACGGAAAGATCCTGCGCATCAAAAAAATCGACGATGACATTATCTTTAAAGTCTTGAACTTGTTTCTGTTGCTCTATACGGCGCCCGTTACGGGACATGTATTTTTTTTTTTTAAATCTCGCACTGCGTGTTTTAATCTCGCACTGCCACTTTTTAAAGTCGCAGTGCGACTTTTACTCTCGCACTGCGACTTTTTAATCTCACAATCTCACACTGCGACTTTTAATCTCGCACTGCGACTTTATAAACTCGCACTGCGTCTTTATAAACTCGCACTCCGACTTTATAAACTCGCACTGCGACTTTTTAAACTCGCACTGCGTCTTTATAAACTCGCCATGCGACTTTATAAACTCGCACTTCGACTTTTTAAACACACCCACACACACACACACACACACGCACACACCCACACACCCAAGTTGCATGACTTCAATGATTTTGGGGTTATGCCACCTGACGGCCATATTGGATGTCCGATCGGGCCAAAATTTCCCATGCACATAAAGATCATCTAGAGGGAGCCACATAGCACATTTGAGCAGTCAGGGTCAAGCCGTTCCTGAATTATAGCACATTTGATGACTTTCGGGTTACGCCACCAGGCGGCCATATTGGAAGTTTAATCAGGCCGAAATTTGATGTGCTTGTAAAGGTCATCAAGAGGGAGGTACACGTTTATGCAAGATATGAAGACTCTCAGTGAAATAATTAAGAACTGCGGCTGGTTCGTTACTTTTATCAAACTTTGACATCTGTGACCTTGAAAAGTAGGTCAAACCAAAAACCCGTTACATATGTTATGTATCCTAATTAGATACACCTATGATAAAAATTTGGAGATGATCCAGTCATTAGTTAAGGAGTTATTGCATTTTTTGTGTTTTTGGTTTTGGCCACCTGGAGGCCTAGCCAAGAATCGAATCGGACCGAAACTTGGTGTCATAGGTCATCTGACCTTGGGGTATACATGTACCAAGTTTCAGATCAATAGCTCCAGCGGTTACGAAACGTGCCCTGCTAACGGACGACGACGACGGACGCTGACTGACGACTATAGCTCACGGGTGAGCTAAAATGACGAACTCTTTATACAAAAAAACCCTGCTGCTTCTGACTGATGAGGCGTTTCACGTTTCATTTTGCAGAACAAATCCTCGGTATTTCAAAAAACAATTATCCTAAGGCAATGTCTCTTCCATGTTATTCCGCCCGTTGGCAATACTGTTAGCAACGAAAATTTGTGTTATGAACATTGGTTTGTGTTTGCTGGGGGCAGTGCTGAGAGCTGACGAATCCTCACAAATCATTGAGTAAAGTCTCGTGATTTCAAAATCCGGTGGACATGTAAAACTAGAAACGATGTCCTGTCACACCGCACGATGAAGTTGTGTCGCTCGCTCGCCACAGTCGAATGGAGCAAATTATTGTCAGCTCCTGCACCACCTGATAATAGCATCAACATTATCAACAGCATTTCAAGAATGTTTATCCTTTGTTAAATGAAACATTGTTGCGTAATCGATTAAATGAACATGATGACGAAGCTTCAAATTATACCGTTACAGTGTTCTGTTTTAACCGGGCAAAATGATTTTGGTTACTTCTGCAAGACATACAACAATACCAAATGTTTGGGTTTCATGTTTGATGGTTGAAATATCAAAGACTTATTCCATTGCAACATATGTGGATAGAGAATACTTATTTTCCTAGGGAAATGAGATGGAATGTTTTTTTCCACTTATGGAGGGCATGTTTGCTCCCTTTCTGGTTTAGGCCTTTTACTTCGATTGCCCCTTCCCTATTCATTTCGTTGGCCAGTGAGTTGCATTGGCCGTTCACCTAGCCTTTCATTCTATCTATTCATCTTATTCTGACGCCATACTTTGGTTATTATGTAGGTGGCAGTCTCGTTGCCTCTTATTATCTGTGTTGCATATGTTTACTCGCTCTGCATGTCATCTTTACTTGTCATTTGATATCTTCATGTCATGCTTCTGCGCATCAAAAATTAAACATGCCATAATTTATAAAACTTTTCCTTTCAGCTTAATCATGCTTCCTTCTATTTATCTTCTACTGATTCCCTTCTTTTGGTTTTTGGAGTGTGCAGTTTGCAGCTCAATTGCCTCTTTTGTCTCTTCTTTCCATACGTTTACTTACTAATTACACAAGCCATAATTTATATGACTCTTTTCCAAATCACACGTGTACTAATCATACTCTGTTTCTGTTTTACAGGTCTTCAATTAGCCCCAGCACTCAACAATGGGGCTTTGTTTCTATTCAACGATTACTTTCCACACCTCCTGTTTGCACATGGTGTCTTTATTTCAGATTTACTTGTTATCTTCTGGAAATTGACTTCCTGTTTATCATCGAAATGAGACGGAAAATATGAAAGACATTTCCATGCGTGACTTATTCAAGAAACCTGGTCCGATGACCCTTTACTCTAAAATTATGGCTTATGGTTCTCAGATTGAACGTTATCCCATATCGGCAAAATTTTAATATGGTGTGCAGATGGGCAACGGCAAAGAGTCCTGTGCTGCTCAAAACGTCAAAGGAAGGGCCACTCTGCGCTGGACTAGACAATCCAATCTTCATGAGTGGGGAGGTACGTTTGCCCTCGTAAAGAGCAGTTTCACCCTGAGGTCAGTAGCTATATTACGCGTACCTTCATTAAATCAAACGACAATGGGGACCCTAGCCCACTGCCTCAATAGGTGTCACTACTGGTTAAAACAATTGAAAAGAAACTGACATCCCGGTCCTGATCAATTTCCCACACAAAAGGCATCCATTGTATAGGAGCTGGTTTGGGTGTGCTGCCCTCTATCGTAGCTAGGATCCCCATGATTAAGCTATCTTACGTGTTCTACGATAGAACTGATGTAATTTGTACTTGAGATGAAATTTGACAATAGGACCTTATGCAAGCCTGACACTTGCACGAATTTTGGTCCCGCGATGCCCCGCAATATGGCGTGCCATTTTAATGGCACGAAGAATGTCAAGATGGCAAGGTGATTCCTAGTTTGTGCCATGTAGTGCTATCTGTTCACGATAAGAACTGTTCACGCATAATATGAGAACTGTTCACGATCAGATCATAAAAATACTTCTTGGTGTGTTCAGCTTTATCTTATCTGTACTATCCTTCAACATTCACCATGAGAGTCAGTTTCACCCTTAACGACGGGGACTTATCGCAGAGGTGAGCACAATGGCCCTGGCCATTTTCATTGAACATTTCAAAAATCTCTACGACATGACACGCACCCCCGGCGTGCCAATGATTAAAGTCTTCGGGAACGAGTGTGACGAGTGTGTGAAGGTTGCGGGGCTGCGTGCCATGTCGTAGAGAGAATTTTGAAATGTTCAAAAGACCAACTTGCCTTGCATACATGCATGCACCGGCCGACATCATCATCAATGGTGTCACTCGTGTCGGATTGAACACTCTTAGGCGTGATATATATCCTCTAAAACTCCCGGAATCGAGGAGAAATCTCGACTGGGTGAACTAGTGGCATCCATGTTGTTTTGACAATCAGCTGTCACACAGCTGTCAATTATCAGAACTTGCCCAATCAGTGATCGCGTAGTAAATTCCATAGTAATCACGTGACGTGATGATTGACAGGCGCTCATTCATACTGGCGTAGCGCGGGAAAATGAAAATGAGGCTGTCTCGCTCGCCCCGGCGGTTTAGGACCACTTTAATCGAATTGATGGTACCATTAAATCGAATTGATGGGACCATTAAATATTTGATGGTACCATTAAATCGAATTGATGGGACCATTATATATTTGATGGGACCATTTAATCGAATTGATGGGACCATTAAATGTTTGATGGGACCATTTAATCGAATTGATGGGACTATTAAATATTTGATGGTGCCATTAAATATTTGATGGGACCATTTAATATTGAACTTCCGTCTCAAAATATCGCGCTTCCGTCCTAACATTCGTCTTCGACTCGGAAGCTTTCGGCAACCTTCGGGCAGCCATTGAAAGCACCTCGTCAGTATATAGCGGATTAATTGTAACCACCATATGGTTACGGTAAACAGGTCAGGTGATGCGGTTTGTAGCTTTGCGCAGACTCGAAATAGTTGTTCACATATAATGTTTTTATTTAACTGAGGTTTGTGTGCACAAAATGAGTTATTTCACAATCAATATAAATATATCAAAACGTTTCAGTGGTTAGCTGTAGGCCTACATTTTGCAACGATTTTTATCGAAAAAAATTGTATGTATTAGGTGACTGTTTCTCCCTCCCCACCTCGATCACGAAACAAGAATGGCCGCCATAGCTTCACCACTTGAGAAGTTTAACGTGCTGTTATAGCGTGACTAACCCTTCATCAGGTAAGTTAACATGCTTCAACTCATTTTTTAATGCGTAGCAACACTCACAATGCCTAATTGGCGACTTAGATCATTCAAATAGATAGATTTGAGCAGTCTTGTCGAGCTACGTTTAACCGATCTTCGTCAAAGTAGATCCCGGAGCAATATGGCGGCGCCCTTCATACGTCAGAGTTACGATGCTGGCACGAATCGTTCTCTGACGTTCAGACTGCCGTCCTAAAACAGCAGTCAGCCAATGAAGTCCACCGATACATAAGGCCATGGAAGAGGTCCCGTCGGACCTGCTCCAGGCGACGTAAAATGCCTTGTGATACCGCAGCAGTGTTATTACCATCTTCATCGGATATCAAAGAACGTACGCAAGCATTTACGTCGTTCCGAAAGCCGTATAAGAACTGGTGTACATCGGTCAGCCTCGCCATTTTGTATCCATATCGCCGTGGCAACAGGCCTTATATGTCGATGAAGTTCATTGGCTGATGCTGTTTTAGGGACGGAAGCGCGATATTTTGAGACGGATGTTCAATTAAATGGTCCCATCAAATCGATTAAGTGGTACCATCAAATATTTAATAGTCCCATCAATTCAATTAAGTGGTCCCATCAAATATTAAATGGTCCCATCAATTCGATTAAATGGTCCCATCAAATATTTAATGGTCCCATCAATTCGATTAAATGGTACCATCAATTCGATTTAATGGTCCCATCAATTCGATTAAATGGTCCCATCAGTTCGATTAAATGGTACCATCAAATATTTAATGGCCCCATCAATTCGACTAAATGGTCCCATCAAATATTTAATGGTCCCATCAATTCGATTTAATGATCCCATCAATTCGATTAAATGGTCCCATCAAATATTTAACGGTCCCATCAATTCGATTTAATGGTACCATCAAATATTTAATGGTCCCATCAATTCGATTAAATGGTCGCATCAATTCGATTAAATGGTCCCATCAATTCGATTAAATGGTACCATCAAATATTTAATGGTCCCATCAATTCGATTAAATTGTCCCATCAATTCGATTTAATGGTCCCATCAATTCGATTTAATGGTCCCATCAATTCGATTTAATGGCCCCATCAATTCTATTAAATGGTCCCATCAATTCTATTAAATGGTCCCATCAATTCGATTTCATGGTACCATTAAATAGAATATATGCTCGCATATATTCCTGGCTTCCTATTGGTTGATTTGATGGTACCATCAATTCACTATTTAATGGTGGGATGAAATCGAATATCGAGCGTGCATGTATTTCTTATTTATGTCCAGTCTGGCCTACCATACGCGTCGTGCGTGACACTGCGGGGCATTGCGGTACGGTAGACGTGAATCAATGCTCGAACAATAGGGAGTTTTCGCAAAGCCCCCGAAACGCCAACGCGAACGCCTATCCTTTTGTTCGCTGCTCTCCTCGTGGCATCGCACAATGGGATTGGCGTTGGTGTTGGCGTTTCGGGCGCTTTGCGAAAACTCTCTATCATGCGTACATTACGTTTACACTGCCACATGCCACAGGTTGATGAAATGGAGAGCCCCTAGTGCCAACAGTCTGAGTTACTCTATTCAGAGTTACCAGAGCGTGAGCCAAAATAATTCCAGAAATTGGCTGTTCAGTTTTGATTCCCCCTCCTTTTTGCTATTTCTAAGGCCATAAAATCGTTCTTTTTCAACATATTTCAAATATTAAAAAACTTTTTTGATATAGTGAAGAAATTGCAGTTCAACTGTATGACTTTGAAGCTGTGCACGCAAGGGGTTTTCAGTATTTCTGTCTTTAGCCAGAAAGCTGAATAAACATTCCAGGCCAATTATCTGGACTTCACACCTCTTAATTGCACCCCTTCGAATGGCGTTTTGAAGGGGTCGAAATGGATTTTTCCTCTGTGGGGTGTAAACATAATGTATCTCGCGAACCTATGCGTATTAAACAAGTGGTGCCAATGCGACCCATTTTTGGCAGCACACTGCCTAGACAGTGCTCAAACAGGGCGCATACACGGCTTCACGCTCCGCTGCGTACCACCGAAATGCCAAGCCTTGCCGCGACACATTGCGGGAACAAAAATCGTGCAAGTGTCAGGGTGGCTTTATAGCCTGAGCCCTGTCCTATTGTAAGGTCAAATGGTTGCTTCTGGTGTTCAGTGTAGTAACAATGGGGAAAATAAGTTCTTTAATGTCCGCCTGAACCTCGTCCCCGTCAGACAATATATGTAGAAATTCACAAAATCGTTGAGAGTGCTGGCAAAAGTGGTGAGAAATAAAATAGGAATTATAATTGATTCATGCTGGTAAACATCAAATATTGGAAGAGTAAAGTTTATGATTGCGCGGGGAGTCTCAAGCACTATAAAAACAATAACGACGGCTAAAACCCTGACTGTTGTCGCTTTCATATTTTCGTCTGCCTTTCCTCCAACTGTCGTCTGCCTAATTGTTGATGATTGCTTCAAGGCAGCCAGCAGACGACAGGTGAAGAAAACTAGAAAAAACGTGGGGATAAGTAATGTCATCAAGTAATAAAGAACTATACCAGTAAAGTTTACATAAATATTATCTTGAAAAGGATAGATGTAGGCACTATCCCAGACGGCTAAATGTGTATCTGTGCAATGGTCATAAAACCAGAGCGTCTTCCCAAAGTGTGCCATCAAGACGAATATCATTCGCGATAGAACTGCGAGTATGCCATTAGCTAAAGCCGTTTTATGAGCATTCTTGATTGTACAAATCACAGCTGCCTTTAGAGGTTTACACACACCAATGAAACGCTCGGCAGCCACTGTAACTGTGACGTTTGTAGAGAAAGTCTTCACTATTCTGGAAGCCGCCCATATGTAACCAAAAGTCATTTCGATAAAATACCGATACCAATATAGCGCCTTTACGTAATAAGATAGCTCATTTAGATTTTCACAAAAAAGATTAAAGAGGAGGCAAAGGCTATCGCAGATTGAGAGGTAACGAAGCAGGACTGACGTCGACGTAAACGGTCTCTCTCTTCCTAAGACGACGAAGGAAAGTACATTACCAACAAGGCCCAATAGTATGACAGGACACAAAAGGGGACCTCTGAGGACGAAAATATAAATGTCAAGTGCGTGTTGGTCATGTAATGTCCTAAATAAATATGAGAGACAATACATCGGCTCTGTGCTGTCTGTAAAGATATATTGAGCATCTCCTGTGGTGACGTCATCAATAGATGTGGTGTTCTTCATCTTTCCCAAGGAAATCTGACGAGGTCGAGGTTTGGCGACGTAAGTTACCGAGTTCACTGTTCTAGACTCGATCTTCTTCTTGACTTGCCTCTGACTAGAGCGCTCTCCAGCATTCCACCCCAACTGATTTTGTTTCCTGCAGATCCCATATCTCACCCCTGGACCACGACGTACGGTAACTTAAGTTACCGTACAAAAATGTCGGCGGAGACAAATTTTTCCGCCACCGGTGAGTAAAATCTTTCGCCGATTTCTCGCTTATTACTGCATGGCAGGACCTGCCGTTTGGAAAGGACAATCTTACACGTATAGGCCTTATAGCCTCCAAAAATTACACATAAATTCGCCCTGGTTTCGCTGCAATCCACCGTGGAAATTTCGAAGCGGTGGTACGGTAACTTTTTAAAGCTTGTACGGTAACTCCGCATTCCCGAGTTTCAATGTTGTACGGTAACTTTTGCGTGCAGACTTGATTTGGGTTGTGCTGCAGTGCTGGAGATAGGAGAGTTGAATATTTTGATTAGTTACAAAACCTGGGAATCAATACTCGTGATAAGTCAGCTCAGGACAAGGATTTTCTCATGATTTCATCAACATTCTGCGTAGCCTACGCTGTAGCAGCTTGGGTACAGGATTCGTTGCCCTGTAGGCTAGGCCCATAGTTTGCCAGGCATCAGTTTTAAAGTTTCTTATGTTGTAGGCCTAAGTGCTATCCTTGTTGTTTCAGATGAAACATTATTCAGATGTTACTTTTGTAAAAAGTCTTCATCAGATGGGAATGTAGGCCTATTGCATGTATTGGTTGGAGCCAAGGCCCTTTTCACAACACTACACAGTACCGTACAAAAATGTCCTCGAGTCTATCTTTATGACACTAGCACGGACTCTGCTACACACTCTGCAGGTTGCATACCCCAACCCCCTTTAATACCCTCAGCTGGTTTGCAAAATGCCGGGTTTTGTAAGATAAACACTGCTCGAGCCGTAGTCCGAGTTTGACGTAGGCCTAGATTTGCATGAACCTGCTTCATCATCACACCGCCTCTCAATATCAAGAACTTCCTGTATATGTACCAATTTGGCAGTCAATATCGCTATTTTTCTCGTTCTTTCCACGATTTCCCTTCCAGGTTACGAAGTTACCGTACACAGAAAATATAGTTACCGTACAATTTGACATTTTCCTCGCAACAGTTATCGTACCACCGCTTCGAAATTTCCACGGTGGATTGCAGCGAAACCAGGGCGAATTTATGTGTAATTTTTGGAGGCTATAAGGCCTTTACGTGTAAGATTGTCCTTTCCAAACGGCAGGTCCTGCCATGCAGTAATAAGCGAGAAATCGGCGAAAGATTTTACTCACCGGTGGCGGAAAAATTTGTCTCCGCCGACATTTTTGTACGGTAACTTAAGTTACCGTACGTCGTGGTCCAGGGGTGATATCTGGGGCGTTTGATTTATCTAAATTTGTGCTCTGGCGTGCATCTCGATGACAAATTATATGCGTATTGACTTAAACACTAAACGTCTTTTGAGAAGTTGTATAGTGGTAGGTTTGGATGTATATAGGGTGGTCCAAAAAACGGACAGGCATACTTCCACTACCCAGTGCCCAAAACTACTGATGACATTGGATGGAGAATCTTTCTAGAAGAAAGAAGACACCAAGATATTGCGATTCGGTCCAGTGGTTCGAGCTGCAGACCCTATTTTGTAAACCAAGGTCGAGGCCCTTGGTGAATTGTTCCATACAGAACAATCAAGAGCACACACAACAGCGTAGCCTTGTAACTGACAAAAAGATTACCCTGTGGAAAGGTCAAGCAAAAAATGAAGTACAGGTACATGTAGGACATGAAAATCAAACTTGAGCATTGTTGCATAACAACTAATCCCCTTTATCAGTCATGCAGAATTTGCGGTTCACCGTTAAGTTAGTTATTAAGGACCACTGACTTTGCTTCACAAAAATGGCTCTGGAGATAAAACTACTGGACCGAATCGAGATATCTTGGTCTTATTTCTCTTCTAGAAAGATTCTCTATCCATTCATACCAGTGGTTTGGGACTGTGTGTGGTGGAAGTATGCTTGTCCGTTTTTGGACCACCCGCTGTATAGGGAGCTGCCCGAATTTGGAAATTGGCTTGGAAAGCTCCTATCAAGTGGTGATTAATCACTTTTGTTTAGCGGTTTTTTGTTTGAGGGTAAGAATTAAACTTTCAAAACAAATTCAGGAATTCAATCAGGGCCTGTTTTATAGTGTGAATTTAAGCTAATGGTACCATTAACTCAATGCATTTTCCATTTCGTTAATGGTGCCATTAGCTTAGAGTCACTTTATGAAACAGGCCCCAGGGCGCTAAGATGATTTCTGTTTGTAAAACCGTGTTTTTGACAAAATTCGTGCAGCTCCCTACATCCCCGATGCACTGGTTTCAGAACATCAGCCACAGCAATTATTGCACCCGTAATGTCCCAATCAGCTGATGAAGTGTCATTGAAATCGACTCACACGCAGAGAAATATCTTTACAAAAAGTTTATTTGAAAATGTATGGAAACTCTCAGAATATTCCAACTTAATGAGTTAATAATATGGGAACATAGATACCGGGAAAGAAAGGTATGACCGCGTTCAGCTCATGAATAATAACGGTTCTCTAAATCCACCGTGACAATTCAAGAACTAAAGGGGACTCGTGTCATGTGGTTTGACTAATGCTGTTAAGAACAATGTCGAGTAAGATTGACAGGCTGTCGTTGGACGGCTGTCTGTGGCAAGCTCGGGTCAAAACATGGACTACCACTGGCCTAATCATGACAAGGCGTTCCCAATAGACTATATCACTCCAAAAGAGTGCAGCACCTCACGGGTCCAGCGTCATGACATCCCGCACGTCATTTCTGAACACCATGACGTAACTGAGGTAACCCAGTTGTTTCAGCGAGCATGACGTCGGGAAACAATTTGTTTTTTTTCGTCTCACGTCAAGACATCATGAAATGATGTGTAGGACGTCATGGCGCTGGACCCGTCAGGTGCTGCACTCTTTTGGAGTGATATCGTTTATTCCCGTCCAGTTTAACTCACTGCATGCCACTCATTCATGGATGCGATACCGCAGAAGGAACGGTGACGTTATACGCTCGATCAAATGATCAAAATGCTTGAGGGTATACCAACCATCCCCCACCCCCAACCCACCCCAACTGTTTCACCGTCAGTAAATTTCCGACGCCCAAAAATTACAAATCTTGCCAGTACTGGTATAGGTAACGACACAAAATTTGCATTCTTGGGCAGTCCACTTTAAACTTTCTAAATGCCGTTTCCACTACGTCGACTTCCGCCGCCATTTGCAGTAAAGGGTGCGGTTTGTACAGTGTTTTGGAGAATGCTTCGATGGTTTAACAACCAGGAGGGCACCGCACTGAAAAAAATCCTAATCATGATGAGTACTTTCGGGGTACTCGTTTTATCCCTGAGATGAGTAGAAAGGTACTCATAGCGAGCAGCAAGGAACTCCAAATGCAGCTCCTTTGCCCGATGAGTACCCCATGAGTACCTTTCTACTCATCTCACGGGCAAAATGACTGATGAGTAGTCCACAGTACTCAACATGAGCGGGAATTTTTTCAGTGCGTACTAGCACCACATGGCTGCGAGCGCTGTGACCAAAATTTCTTTTTTCTAACGTTAGTTCAGTTTACTTCTGGCATGAAAATAACCCGTTTGCTTTGGTCACCCGACGGTAAGACTTACATCATCTTGTAGTATATGAAAATCTCTCGAATTTCATTGCTTTTTCCCTAAAACCGACGAAACGTGATACCGATATGCATATACAGTGAGTACTTAGTTAACTGGTTCTGGCTCAAAAATCTATGAAAGGGGCCCAGAACAGTAGAAGTCATTTTGTGGTGCGGCCTATCCTAATAAGGGTCATTGGTTTGGGAACGTTTGATTGGATGATGTTCTTTTCTGGTTGTGGTCAGTCAGATGTTTGTGGTTGATTTCTGCATGAATGAACGGTTTGGGAAGTTGTGGTCAGTCAGATGTTTCATGGGATTGAATGAACAGTTTTTGTGCTCGTGTAATTCTGAAGGGTTTAATGGGCGTGTCCTCAAATGTAAGAGTTTATTGGCTCTTTCTGTCCAAATCCTTGACTAGACGCCTCCGGCCCCGTGGCGCGTTAGCGCTGATTGCGCGCATGCGCACTTAAAACTTATACAGCCACTGTGAACTCGAATCAGCCGTAGAGACAGTGGGCAGCTCGGTCAGCTGTGCGAAGAATTGTGACTTTAGGGGAACTTCTCACTAGTCCGAAGGTTCGTTATGTCACTGCCACAACCTGACGAAAACGAAACGTAAACCTAAACCTAAACGTAAGAATCGTAGTACCCAGGAGTAACGTTGTGTGGCGCAGCTGTTCCGGCACCTCATTGTAATTGAAAGTCGTGAAAACAGTTCCTACCACCAGTTTTGTTAACCCCTAGATTGCATTTTTACAATGTAGGCCTAACTCGGTTGTCATTATTACACAGACATCTGCTTGAAACCATATCAGGAATAGCCAACAACTCCAATTAAAGTGAAAATGCAATCTAGAATTAACAAAACTGGTGATAGGAACTGTTTTCATGACTCTAGCTGTCCCGGGACGTAAGATACATGTAGTATTTTTGCCTGTCACCAATAATCACATTTATGGAATGTTTGGCCTTGATCTTAACCTCGGATCTTCAAGGTCATTATGTAAATGAAATGCACATCATCAATAACCTGTGTATAAGTATTGGTTTTACGCCTCTAGACCTACCACAAACTGATTATTTCAAATTATCAATTTCGAGATATCAAAGTACCGGTATCATGATATCTCCATCATCCCGACCCTTGAATTAGAAAACATTCACATCATAGAAGTTCTGAAGTGAGGAACTATGAACTAGGACTTGAATCATGTCACTAGGTTTACTACATATCAGTGTATGGGCGGTGACAACCAAAATGTAACAGAAAAAGCTAGCAGGCGACCACGAAAATTGCTCGTAGTTGCCAGTTGTGGTGATGCGTGGCCATCAGCAGCAACAAGACCACTGAGTGGTGACGTCTGCTATAAACCGGCAGATTGTACTTTCATGTCCGACAAAACTCAATGCGTTAGGGGTGTCTGTTAAAATCGACTGTCCTGTCTGAATGACGAGTCGACAGCGTTGGGTCAGTCGATTTTAAAAACACCCCTAAAGGATCGAGTTTTGTCGGACATGTGCGCTAAGCCTTAGAGTTATTGGCTATTCCTGATACGGTTTCGAGCAGGTCTGTGTAATAATGACAACCAAGTTAGGCCTACATTGTAAAAATGCAATCTAGGTTATTACAATGAGGTGCCGGAACAGCTGCGCCACCCAACGTTACTACTGGGTACTACGATTCTTACGTTCAGGTTTAGGTTTACGTTTCGTTTTCGTCAGGTTGTGGCAGTGACCTACTAGGTATCTTGCAGCTAAGCGACGTAACGGACGAAAATTACTTATGCGACGACGTATAGTACGATATTCTGCAACGAAATGTCTCCATACTACAGTCTTACACTATGAATGCCCCTACCGCCAATCTACCCCACGCTTGGAGAATGATTTTCGTCACCACGCCTTCGGCATAATGTAATAAGGTCTGTCAGTCTATTGGCCAAGATCTAATTCATGCATGGCGCTACTCAATCAACTCGATAGGGGTGCCAGGGAGATTACGTCACATGTTTTGTGACCATTGTCAGCGTATGTAGATTGTATTCATGTGTTTGCTGCATCATCAAAACGGCTGAGAGAAGAGTAATACGGCCAATGACACAGCCTGAAAAAGACGCCATCAGAAATGCCTGGCACATTTACTGGAGTAATTACCATCGCGTCCTTGCGCATGTCCGAGGAGACTTGCCTGCCCAGATATTGCGAGATACTTATGATGGCCACACTGATGAAGCACTTCGTCGCAGAATAAGAGATTTTGTGCGGAGGGAATTATTATTGAGTAGAATTTTGAAACTTTCTTGATATTGCAACTTTTGTTTCATGAGTATCGATTTTTTCCAAGCTACATATGTGACCTGTTCCAGGAAAGCCATCCAAAAGTCGCCAGGTACTAATTAGCATCAATGTCAAAAGTAAAAAAAATTGAAAAAAAAAAATTTTTGAATTTTTTTCTTCGATAGAAAGTTTGTGAACTTATTTCAAACACATTTCTTCGCACCAAAACCCAGAGATTATCATTATAAAAGTGTTAAATTTTCACTTTATGGTCAGTTGCGAGACCCAAACCATTGTCATTTCTTGACTTCACAGCGTATTTTCTTCCAAAAACTAGAATTTCCATACTTATTGTCTGATTATCAAAATTTAAGTGTCATTATAAAGCTCTCTGTCTCTTCTACACAAATCCATCAAAACATAGGATATGAAAATTTTTGCCAAATGGATGGTTTTCCTGGAACAGGTCACATATGCCGATCCAAAACAAACATTATTTCTTAATTCGTCACATGGGGGCGCGCAAAGCATGACGGTTGATGCCTGTCGACAAGACTATTTGCCTTCCCTATGTAATAATGGGGTCTCAAACGAATGGTTTCGCCCACTTTGTTGGTCATTACAGGAGCGATCGCCTGGACAGCCAATCGTGTGTAAAAGGGGCGGGTAATTTATTATAAGTCACCTTTTCGTTCGTTACGTCCGTTTATACGTCGGTTAGCTGCAAGATACCTAATAGTCCGAAGGTTCACTAGTCCGAAGGTTCACCAGTCCGAAGGTTCACTAGTCTGAAGGTTCACTAGTCCGAAGGTTCACTAGCCACGAACCATTGCGATCATGCATAGGAGCTTTGCAATGGTTTCGAGGAGGGCTTTAGGGCTGATTTTGAGGAGAATTTTTAGTCCGTAACCTGTGACCTTTTGTTTCTGATTGGTGGAATAGCCAATGAACTTTTTTACTAGCTGTGTACGGTGGCTTGTGAAATTATGTTTTTTTCTACTCGAACGCAACACTGTTTAACCAAAATGTTACAAATGGCCATTTTTGTGGTAAAATAGTCTCTTTTTCGTTAATATCGTCCAAAATTGTTTGATGAGTAGCTATAATGCCCTAAGTGGGCGCTTGCACTCCTGAGATAATATTTTTTTAATCTCTTTATGTAACTGTGTGGCTCCTAAATGGGAAAATCCATCCAGTATATCTACGATAAGATGCTATAAAGGTGGAAGACGATAGCGTGCCCCAACCTGGGAGGCGCTACCTCAGACTGACCTTTTCACATGGAAAAGAGATAAGAGCAAAGACGACAATAAAAACAGAAGTGCACCTTGAAGGATGACGTCGGCTGTGCGCTGTCTGTATAAATGATGCAATGACCAAATGCCCTCGAAACTTCACGAGGTGTTCCTCAGGTTTGCCAGGCTAGTGAAACGTGTGTCCGACAACCACTGGTCTCGCGTTCATTACTAAAGGCCTAATGTCCTCTTCTTCGCTTATCACTCACACAAGAATCCTGTCCGTAGTTCCAAACTTTTTTTACAGACTGTTTCTCAGTCGATCAAATCATCCAAAAAATGACGAACAGTTAATACAAGAAATCTGCTGCTTCTCACTGATGAGGCATTCCACATTTTGATTTTGCAAAACACATCGATAACTGAAAAAAAAAATTTCCTACGGCAATGTCTCCTTCGTATTATCCCGTCGGTTTGCCAATACTGTTAGAAATTATTGTAATAATTGTACAGAAATTGCCTGCAGCAGTAAATTTACATATGGTATGATTTATGTATTTCTGTATTGGTTGGACTTAATTGGACTTTCCGTTGTGATGCTTTCTGAAAGCAGAATGAGAATATAATTGGGTCACCCCATTCAAGTCTCTGTTAACATTTCTTTAAGTGTGTAATTTTTCAGATCCTGTCCCTGAGACTCTGCTGCAGGAATTTTCTGTAAAATCCTCTGTGAATACTGTTTAATGAGATTATTATCTGCTATGAACATTGGCCTTTGTTTCTCGTGGCAGTGCAGGGTCCAGAACAGATGAATCCTCACAAATAAATGAGTGAAATCTGTCGTGATTTCCATATCCGGTGGACATGTAAAACAAGAAACGATGTCCTGTCACACCGCGCGATGAAGTTGTGTCGCTCGCTCAGAGCAGTCGAATGGAGCAAATTATTGTCAGTACCTGCATCTCGTGATAATAGCATCATAGTCCGTCACCTTATGTCTACAAAATGAGTTTTATATGCAAAATCATACACAGTGGCTGATATTCATAAAAGTTAAGCATGTGCTTTTACTTAGATTTTTAAGCATATACTAGGCCCGATATTCATAAAACCTGAGCTAATGCT
>NMRB01001979.1:119779-129925 GCA_002633025.1 Notospermus geniculatus | reverse complement strand
CTACTCCCCAAAACTCCCAACACTCCCAAAACTCCCAACACTTGAGTTTGAATGCAAGACTGAATTCAAACAAGCCGAAAGGAATGTATCGATCTGTCCTATAATGCATAAAAACGCTAAACATACGATCTATTGCACCCTTTTCGCAACACCTCTTATATCCCTCAACAATGGCCCATTGTCACGGGTCACTTGGCCAGTTAAACGTAAATTATGGTTGTGAAAGCGGGCGACAGAAAATACTTTCAAAATCCGTACACTGGTGGGCCGAAGGTTGGGGCCTCCATCCACCAGGCGGTGTTCATCTTGCCTCAAAGCAAATTCTGGCTCTAACGCTCCACTACAACCGCCACCTGGAACTTCACCAGAATGGCATAATCCGCAAAATAATAGCTACACTACAGCACTTAGACGTACCGACCCAGGAGGACGGAAGCCCCAACCTCCAGCCCGCGTGAAGAAAATCTCCACTCCGGTAGAATACCTTGGGCAGGAGGAAAAGGCTAACTTGCTCTTCATGGCGGCTTTCCCTACTCCAAAATCCGCTTTACATTCTTACATTCCATAATATATTTCATAATCCGCACGCCATTCTATTGTACTCGAGCCCGCTGCACTAAATGCCCTCGCTCACGCGCCCAACCAACCAGGGAAAGCCTACCACCAGCTACAAGTTTTCCTCTCGTATGCAAACCACCATGGGGCGTCTATCAATACTCACAGCGCCAAGCTTTCCAACCACATGCACGGGAAGGCCTGACGCTAGCAATGCCCACAACCTCAATTTAAGCCTCCCTAAAATAGCACCCCCGGAGGGGCTTGACGCTAGCCACGCTCACAACGTCAATTTAAGCTTCCCTAAAATAACACCCCCGGAGGGGCTTGACGCTAGCCATGCTCACAACGTCAATTTAAGCTTCCATAAAATAGCACCCCGGAGGGGCCTGACGCTAGCCATGCTCACAACGTCAGTTTAAGCCTCCATATTCATGCAAACCATGCACAGTGCCCACCGCCCATATTCACGAAACCTCGCAAGGCTCTATAGAGCCGCCAATGGTACTGCCCAGCCTGTACAGACCAATGCACACCACCAGCAACCAACCCAAGCGAGCAAGGCTCCACGAACATGAAAACCCCTACTTCTATACAGCGTAAGAAGCAGAGCGAAACCGGACAATGCACTGCAAAAGAGGTTCCCAGCTGAGACAGCTCCGCACGGGAGCGAAATACCGAATGAGCAGCCTGACAATGTGTCCCGGTATTTAAAGGGGCGCTCGTCGCTAGAAGGCGCTGAGGGTGCAATGGGCTCGGAGGAGGGGTCAAGTAGGCTTCAGATTCATTTATAATTTATGAGTTAACGCAAAAGATGGCATGATTGGGACAAGGCTAAAGACACAGGCGATGGCCTTGACGCAAGGGCCCAACTCGTAGCGGCCAACAGCGAAGCTAGCCAAAGTCAATAGAATTGGACTTATAGGTGAAATGCGCCTAATGTTCAGATGGAATATACCGGACGGTTGGTTCACGTTTTTAGTGCCAGTGAACGTTAGATGGGTACATTATGTAGCGATATACTGACAGATTTGCTGGGGACTTGCTCTGTGGATGTTATGAAATGCGATTTTTGTAAGATTATTCTGATTCGTGACGTCATTTCTATTATCATAAAAATATGTTGAGTAGCTGGGATGTATTTATAAACATTTATTCAGCAGCCACCATCATGGCCGGCTGCCGCATCGGTAGAGCGTCTGGCTATGAATCCGGGGCCCCGGGGCTCGAGCCTTGCGATGGGCCATGTGCGATTTTTTCAAGCGTCTGTTTCTCTGTTTATTTTTTTTCGCTGAACACTTTTATTCGCAGGACGAATATCTCCCCAGCCCTTCCATTTCCCTACAAATCTGCATTTGCTAATAAATACTTATAACCACAGATCCCTGCTGTCCTGCATTCAGAGAGACTGTTCACTAAAGTCTCTCTGAATGCAGGGGCAGCTGACGACCATCGACATTCCCCTCCCAGCCACCAAAAATATCAACATCCCAACTAACGTTCAAGACTACTGGTTTGGACAAGATGGGAAAAGATGAAGTCACTTCATCTTTTTTGGCATCAATGTAATTTTGAGACGGCCCCTAATACTGTACAGGAGAAATAGAAATCTACAACTTTTCCTCAACTAAAGGTTGTGAACCTAGACCAAAGAACGACAGAAAAGAGTAGAAGAGAAGAAGAAGAATGAGTATGACTAAAGGTTGTGAACCTAGACCAAAGAACGACAGAAAAGAGTAGAAGAGAAGAAGAAGAATGAGTATGACTAAAGGTTGTGAACCTAGACCAAAGAACGACAGAAAAGAGTAGAAGAGAAGAAGAATGAGTATGACTAAAGGTTGTGAACCTAGACCAAAGAACGACAGAAAAGAGTAGAAGAGAAGAAGAAGAATGAGTATGACTAAAGGTTGTGAACCTAGACCAAAGAACGACAGAAAAGAGTAGAAGAGAAGAAGAAGAATGAGTATGAGTATGTGTCATCATAAGTTATTGATTGTTTGATGAAGGTCAGTTATTCTACCTTTGATCGGCCCATAAACATCGTCGAATTCAAACATTTGACGACAATTAGGATGAGAATCTAGAAAAGAATTCACAAACTCATCATTTTTTTGACAGGGACAGCTATATTTGGCAAATTAATGGAATTGCAGTGGTCAATATGTACGGTTTCAGCACATAGGCCTACAGGGGGAGGCTTACAGGGGGAAGAAAGTTTTGAATTCAATTGGCATCCTCAGTTGGGTACAGTACAGGTCACAACTGACATCCCTACGGCTTCGCGTAAATTACTCGTAAGTTACGAGTAACTTACTCGTAACTCACGGCTTTGTATTCGCGTAACTCACCACGTAACTCGCCAAAATCACGTAACTCGACTCGTTAACTCACTCAGTGTAACTCACCGCGTAACTAGCAAAAATCGCGTAACTCCCCACGTAACACACCTCGTAAGTTACGCGTAACATAGCTCGTGAGTTGTTGCGTAAGTTACGAGTGACTTACGCGTAACTTATGCGAATTTAGGGATGTCAATTGTGACCTGTACTGTAGCTTCCAAAATTCTCGGGGATGGTTCCATGAATATTTTGATATCAGAAGAGGTGTATTCGTTCCTCTCCTGAAAACAAATGCAGTTCTTCAGGACTGGTGCCACATGTATCCAACCATAATTAACAATCACATCAAATGACACACTTGATGACGCCTAGAAGGACATGGTTGGGACCAAGCCTTGTTTGGGGACAAGTTTTTCCTATACACGTGTGCTTTCATATGAACATGCCAGTGCCCAGGCAGCCCTGTGAAACAGTGGGACTGTGGAAAATGGGCAAGTCCACGGTCAAAGTCATGATATTTTTTTACTTGTTCAGTGCGGTCTCTGCAACTCATGGCACCAAAGGACCATTACGTACCCTGCATCATGTCAGGCTCGTGTCCTTCTATGCCCCTGGTATGAATTAAAGATAATGTATCATGATTTTATTGTTTACATTCAGTGTTTGTAAACATGGATAGTGCTTCTGCCAGGATTCCAAAAGGGCAGGGTATTTTTCGCCACCTCTAAAAAAGGGCATGGTACTAGATTTGCAAGGGAAAGGCATAGTTGTGTCGGTGAAAAGGCAACAAGAATTGTTGCCAGTCCTACCACACAACAAGCCACGGGAATGAAAAAGCCGCTGCCACTTACCAACTCGTTTTTGCATGTTTTATGTCCTTTTTTGATAAATAATCTGTCATTGTTCGAAAAAGCTCTGCGTTGAGAATGGATTTACGCGAGTACGGCATAGCAGGTTTTCGATGGGACAGGGCCAGTTGATACTAGGGCATGGCGTAAAAAATATATTGATCTGGAGAGGCAGGGCGCTTTCTGAAAAGGGGCTTGGTGCTAATTTTGGCCTTGAAAAGGGCAAACGGCGCTTGGAAAAAGGGGCATGGGGGAGTGCCATTCCATTTTGCTCTAGTTGAAGCACTACATGGATGTTTACATTATGTTATTTTGGACTTTTGGGACATGCCAACCCATCAAATTGAATACTTTCGGCATGGAAAGTATTTCTAGAGGGGCATGCTACCAAAAAATTACTCATAAGACAAAGAAAGACAGGACATAAACAAACAAAATGTAAATAAACAATGATTTTCGTGGCCCGCGAAAATACCCGTGATACATTATCTTTAAGTTCGTTGTGATTGATAATTAGTGCACTGTTTGCTAATTAGTTGCATCACGGACGTGACATCGCACAGGTCACTCCGTGATGCAACCATAAAGACATCGAACCCCTAAAGCAACCACTTGGTTTCCGACATTCTGAGAAAAACGTGATACCCAAAGAAATTTTCAATGAAACTTTCTCCAATTGTTTTATGTATGATAGCTATGGGTCTTCTCCATGATGTGTGAAAATTCCATACGATTCCATTCAGTAGTTCTTGTGATATGGAACATTTAGCAGCCAGTCCCCTTGCGCACAATGTGTCTCTCGGGTATCTGCTATACATTTAGATAGACTACTGTACATATGTACAGGGATGTAACCAACAGGTTTATCCAGCCCTGGCACCTTTATGAATTGGTCATTCGTCACCAATTTGGGCTCAGGGCTAGTGGATTGTTAGATGCTACGGCCACCAACCCAAATTTGATTAGAAATATTATTTTAACATGGAAATTTGGATGATAAGAGCCATCTGGTGAGAAAAACTGGAACTCATCGGACAAGCAACAGCATGTGCCAAGTGGTTGCTTTAGGGGTTTGATGTCTTTATCATGTTTATGATGCAACTAATTAGCAAACAGTCCACTAATTATGAACCACAACGAACTTAATTCATACCAGGGGCATAGAAGGACAAGAGCCTGACATGATGCAGGGTATTACATCCTTCTGTCGTTCCAAAAGTTGCAGAAACAGCACAGTGAAAGAATGTCATGTCCGAGACTACGGACTTGCCCAAATGACAGGATAAACACCCACAAGTGATTAGGGACATCGGTGAGACAGTTTCACCTGCTGAAAAATGTGAAACAATCAACTTGCATTTCATGGCGATTCACATGTGAGTTGAACGCTTGAAAGCTGTAAGGAGGGCATTTGAAGCATAAAACAATGGACCGCCTACGTGCAGCACACAAAAAACATCATCCCAACAAAACAATGGTGACGAGGGGGATTTGCACAACTGTGGCCATAATTAACAATTTTTCCAGACTCACTGAATACTCTGGTTCTTCATTGTGCTCACTGTAGTTCTTCATTGTGTAATACCACCATAAGCACGGAGCAAAACAGGAGGATTACACTCTAAGGCCCCTATTACATAGAAGTATACGAAAACGCCGGTTAAGCCTTTCGCTGCCCCCCAGAAAATGCACTAAAATGCCCCACTTCGCGACTTTGCGCCCCTCCCATTCCGAAACGGATCCGAGTACACACTCGAACGACCCTCAGAAGCTGTAGAAGTGTTAGACTTTAGTTCACAGAAAATCCGTCAGATGGCAGCACCAGTACGGACGTGGTTTTGCCTTGAAAAATTCTCTGTTCCCGGTACTACCGGGTACAGGCATTTCACCACTATTTATTACACCCGGTACCACCGGGTACAGGCGTGGAACAGGTTAACCCAATAGAGCCGCCTATTTTTTTGCACTTTCCATCTGTAGCTTTCACCGCCCTGAACCACCACAAAATACCACTGCATTAAGCTGAATAGAGAAGAGTGTAATGAGTCAAGGCAGTTTATGGCGGTATCCGCGTCTGGAGACATGGCAGATTGTGGCGGTGCTGGCAATAATTGGTGATTTTGATTTCTACATTACAGGTGATGGGGATTTTTGTCAAAATGTGGGCGTGGTCTTCTAGGCGGCTCACACAGGGCGGTTTAGGGTGGCATGGGCTCTATTGGGTTAACAAAGGCTTCAAATAGATTCACGACCGTGAAGCCATTGTTAACCGGCGTTTTTGTATACCTTATACTTCTATGTAATTCATCGTATCCATGACGTAGGCCCAGGCCTACATCGTTCTGTGACGTTGTGCGTTTTGCCCACCAGCTTTCTTCAGCAAAGCAATGAAATTTGCCCACCACCTTTGCGTCATTACGGCGACGTCAGCAATGGCGGACACTGTCGGAGTTACGTCGTGGAAACGATGAATAGGGGCCTAGGTGTTCTTTTGTTCCATCTTTTGGAAATAAGAACTCTACCACAACACAGGCAGGCCCTATAGACATGGCCCATTGATTACGGGGCTATGTTTGCCAAGTTGGTTTTTGCATCCCATTTTGAAATCCTCGTTGTGAGAAAGCCAGGAAGTTTAACATAACAATTGACCCCTCATCTTGTAGCTAATTACCAGTAGACTTAACCTGTGTAAACAGCATGGCGTGTATCTCGTCAACACAGGTGTGCAGACCGATAGAAGTTGAAATTTTAGTTCCAAAGTTTCCATAATCCACGTTTTTGCCGTGGAAAAGCATTGGAAACTGTTGCGTCGTGACGCCAGTGACGTAACGTCACGCCCGCCGCACACACGAATTTTGACCTCAATAAAATCACTCTTTTCTAAATCTTTGATCATTTGGGTTCCAAAATTTTTGGATTGCCAATATCCAGAAGTAATCCCGCATTCCGATGGCCAAAAAGAATAAAATTATTGGCACGCAAAATCTGATTTCTGCTTACATCTTTAGGAGACGGTCAAAAACTGGACCGGGTGACCCGTTAATTCTGGGCCATGTCTATAGTATGGTGTTGGAAGGATGGACTCGTGATTTGTCCTTGGCTGTTCAGATGGAAGATGGAAGCGATTGGCTTGTTTCACAACAGTCCACACAACTCTGCAGAATGGAGTTTCACTCTCTCCTCAAAATCAGTACCGTACTGATTCTGCAAGCTTACATTTTACATTTAAGATTATGATTTGATGACGTCACGCCTTATGGCAAGAAAGAATGTGACGCAATGGCGTCATCATTTGACTTGAAACTTCCCATGGCAGGTGAAAAGAGGGTCGATGTACCCCTTGTTTTGCAAGCACTCAAGGGCAGATGTGCCAAGCATTCTTCTTGTCATTTTTACCATGTTTACTGCAACTGCAAAAAATACCCATTTATAAAAGTGTAAAATTGCGAACGAATTCTTGGATTACAAAAATGAAATAATATTTGGCTTTGATTAAATCACAAGTGTCTTACGTGTTGCAAGCGATTTGCACGGAAAAAATCCCGCAGCGCCGACGTTATGACGTTTTCAAATTGTAATCGTAAATGTGCGGTAAAACATCAGCTTGCAGAACCTCCTAATGTTAATTCTGGTCACATTTATAGCACCATCCCCCTCAAATCATTGTTCTTGTACCACACCTATTCTGCTCTTGCGCCCACTTTTCCTGGCGACCTTCTTTTTGGAAGAACCCGGCCGATAATCTGGAGCGTGCCCAGTAGGGCGCGGTTTGTGCTTCTCTGGTCGGTCAGTAATACTGGGTGTGCTAAGTTTTCTTGTGGGTTCTGTCATCTCGTTCATTTCCAACTCATCTGAATGGTTTGAAGTCACAGTTCATCAATGTAATACTCAATAACTATTCAGAAGTTCACAATAAATCGGAAAGTCGTCTCCGAATATTTCACAAATTTTTGCCCCCAATCAGGATCTCTTCTACATAGCGCCTGAGGAAGACCCCGATTGGGGTCGAAAATTTGCGAAATATTCGGAGACGACTTTCCGATTTATTGTGTACTGTGTGTCGTTTTTGTGCTGTTTTTTGGATATCTATATTCAGAAGTTCAAGTGGATTTCCCAATACAACAGAATGGGCAGACCTGCACTGTAAGGTATAGTAAAATCATTCATTTGCCCACTTCGTTGGACATGGCAATGAAGAACCGGACGAACTAACGTCACGACATGGCGCTGCGGTCAATGTGACCGAAGTTTCTTTTTTCAATGTGATTTCCAGTCATTTCCGCTAACGTCTGGTGTGAAATAAACCCTATTTTTTCGGTCGCATGACATTAAAATTTACACCATCTTGTCGCGGATGAAAATTTCTGCAATTTCTTTGCTTTTTTCCTTAAAATAAAGAGGTAGGATGGCGATAACGGCAACGTTTTTATCTCATTTTTTCCTGTAGAAAAATGTACAGCTGATTTTTTCATGACGCAATGTCAACACATACATGTAAAACGACGTCGGTTCGGTCACATCCATCGCTGCGCCGACCTGTCGGGATAAACGGCACGCGGGTTCCTCATTAGGAACCTGCGAACTAATGCCACGACGTGGTGCTGTCAGTGTAAGACCCGGAAGTCCTCTAACAGTATTTGGATTTACTTCTTACCCCAAAACAAACCACTGTTTGGTTCGATTTTGATCAAATTACCTGTTTCAGCAGCCTTGACATTGATGTCACCTTGACTCCGACTCTTTGACACTTGTTTTACACTCAGCTTGATGTTGTTGTTGACATTCAAGTTAGGCGAGCTCTCCTGCTCCCTGGTAATACTGGAGGAAGACGGCGCCACCAAGTAGGTGGGCGTTGCCGATGGCACCCGAGGACGGCCGACGGAACTCTTGGCGGAGTGACCTACAGAAAATGATTTTGAGTTTCACTTCACAGGGCCACAAGAAAAGAGTCATTTCAAAACAGTAAATATTGGACTTTTTTGTTGTTTGCTTCCAAACTCCTCCGCAGTGCCGTAGCATTCCGCATTTTATGATGCTCCTCAGTGCTTTGCAAAATCGAGCATGCGATATTATTTCCCTTCCCCGTACAAAATCTCCTGAATAAAGTCAAAAATAATAAACTACTGCATGTTTTGTAATCACTCGCTCAAGTTTTTGAACTGATCGTGATGATAGTTAGTCACAACAAAGAAATAACGATGGAACTATTTTCGCGCATGATCATCGAAAAGGAGTGATTTTCCTCGATTGTCCGGTCGCATCGCATGAGCCTGGGTCCTGTTTTATACACAATCCAAATGGTGAACCAATCAGATAAAAGTAGGTCGACGAAACGTTTGGTGTACGTGCCCATGAAAGACTTCCATTCCATTTGGCATGTATCGGAATACTAGAATGAAGCATTACGGCACTGCGGAGGAGTTTGGTTTGCTTCATGTAAGGCCATTCAACATAAATTACTTGTTTATCATCACCGCCCGTCCCAACATTTAGCTCCCGTGACGATTTTTTTAATATTTGATATATCAAATATCAAGGTACCGTCCGCTCCAAATTCTTGCCCTCTGCTTCACCTTTGATTTTTGTTTTTGTTTATCTAAACCCCCTGACCTGATTTTCCCAGACCTGATGGGCTTTTGATACCGTAATTGATATCCATTGCACCACCGATGATTCCTATATTCCTGGCCAGAATAAACAGACCTACCATAGCATTGGCATTGTTGATGTATGAATAATATAAAATAGCCTGGAATCGAGATTAATAGATATTATAGGCCTAGTCAGCTGGTCACTTCCTGTGTTTTTCCACACATGTCTCGCTCAAATATCAAATATCAATGGCCCTCCCGGTCAAACATTGTTACCTGACGAAATATCAAATATCAAAGGCCCTCCCTCCCCAATATCATAAGGTTGAATGATGATAAACAAGTAATTTATGTTGAATGGCCTAATATTTGAATACATCTCACCTCCCTTGACGTAATCTTGCGTTCGTTCTCGTACTAATTTCTCATCAAATGGCGGTGGATGTTGTTTGATTGGGCTCTTACAGTCTGCTGTACCCTGGAAATAAACACGATCTTAGACTATAGAGCAGTTTTTGTTGACTATAGAGCAGTTTCTGTAGACAACAGAGCAGTTTCTCTAGACTATAGGGCAGTTTCTGTAGACTATAGAGCAGCTTCCGTTGACTATAGAGCATAGGGCAGCTTCTGTAGACTAGAGCAGCTTCTGTAGCCTACAGAGCAGTTTCTGTAGACTATAGACATGATAGAGCAGTTTCTGTAGACTGTAGGGCAGTTTCTGTACACTATAGAGCAGCTTTCTCAAGGCTATATGGCAGCTTCTGTAGACTATAGAGCAGCTTCTGTAGATTATAGAGCAGTTTCTGTAGACTA
>NMRB01001979.1:77370-89278 GCA_002633025.1 Notospermus geniculatus | reverse complement strand
ATCACAAGCTCTTCAAACGCTGGGAATCCACTACCGGTGTAATGACTCAGAATGCCTCCCCATCTTATTGCCCGACCGGGCATTCATAATCACAAATTAATGCCGCTCATTGCCCCCCTAACAACAATGCCCGGGGAGGCAATGACTGTCATTGCCTCCCCGGGCATTCCTGTTAGGGGGGCAATGATAAATATTACACCGGTACTGCTACACACAAATGCAAATGATAAGGTGACCAACATTTGACCCAGGAAATCCACCAATCATGAAAGGGTTAAAAATAGAAAGGTATCAACATAATAGTTCCTATACTTATCACCTGCGCCAGCACTGGCCAATCAGATTCACGAATGCGATAGGCACGACCGGTCCTAACATATGCAAAAGTCCGATGTAAAATAGTCAGACCGGGTACCAGTCTAGCACACAAGGTCGGTATTGCTGTGATACATTGCATTGTGTGTAGGCTGCCACACGTCAGGTGACGACGTAAAATGGCGGCTTCCATTATCGAATCACATTTCGTCTCACCATGCAGGTATTATAATACCTCCATGGTCTCTCAGCCTCCCAAAATGTCTGAATCTGGCAATGAATCGATTGGGGAAGTGATCTGAGACAGTGTTGAGGGCAGCATCAACTCATCGAAGTTAAATTTGAGGTAGTCTCGGGCGCCCAGACCCTGTATAATGCATAGCATATACGAGGGTCTGGGACAGAGCGCCGTTTTCGTTGTGACGGTGATTTTATTTCAACACCCGTCGCTGATTGGCTAATCAGGGACAGAGCTAGTCATTCATTTCCATCCGCCGATTCCCCCCATTTGAAAATCACAATCCGGCTGCTGATTGGGCAAGAGAAGTGATCATGTGATTTCATCATGGCGACGACCATAAAATGTCAGTTGGGATTTTTCGACTACGTCTTCCAAGCGGATACACAGTTTTCAGCCTAAAATTCAACTCCAGTAAGTTGATGCTGTTTAGTACGCTATTTCAGATCACTTCAGCAATCGATTCATTGGCAGATTCAGACATTTTGGAAGGTTTCAAGGTGAAATACAATCCATTAATGGAAGCAACCATCTTATGTCACGTGATCTGCTACAGCATTACCCACAATGCACTGTATCACAGTGGAAACGTCGGTCTGGCCCAGACGTTCGTATCTCATATGAATGGCTGGGTGCCCGAGACTAAAGGTGCTGGCGACTTAACAGAGGTTTTCAACTTTGGGGAAATCTCGGAAAGTACTACAGCTATCTTGTTGAAAATTTCACAGTTGACACTATGGTCCATATCATTGATCATGACATAATATCAATCTGCTCCTTCTATTGTTTCACTACTTACTGTAATTAGTCCTTTTGAATGCCTTAGAAATTGCTGAAGGAATCAATATTTTCCATTGAGAGTTTGACTGAATATCCTTGGGATCATGTTGAATAAGATTATCCAAAAGAAAACAAACAAGTTATATCACGACAGGGCTTTTTTAAGGATAGAAATATCGGTTATACTGCCCAGTTTCAACTTTACTGAAGTCTGAGCCACAGTGTTTTATGCATGATTACAAGTCTTGACATAACAGGCCAACAACAATACATGGGCCTAACCACTCATGGAGGGGCAAGGGTGATGAATTGAATAATGTCAAGTGAACTCTTAGCAAGTTTAAGGACAGTGACATCACATGTCTGTTATGTTTTGACTAGACACACTGCTTGGAAAAATAACCACACAGAAAGGAGACCTGCCCCTGTTCATTTCTGCTGTTATCGGAAACACTCAAAAAGGCCCAGATATGGAAGAATCATTTGACCATTACAAGCTGTTACAGCATTATGGAATAATAGGCAGGGAACCCTGTCCCCTCTGTAAGAATTGGTCAGTCCATTCCCCTTTGCACAATGGCTTTTTAGGCCTACTGCCAAAAGGCTACTCAGTGCAGCCCTTGAATAAAACAGAAACTTGAGAAATCTTACGGTAAAAATGATGCATTTTCAACTATCCCTGTTTGAAAAACTTCACTTTTTACTGGCTGATGTGACAGTACATAGTTCAGGCTGTACATAGATAGTGTTTTGAAACAAACTGCTAATGACTGCTTTCCCGTACAGAGCTCTAAAGTACTAATTACAGAAAGTGGTGAAACAATAGAAGGAGCCGGTTGATATTATGTCATGATGATTGATATGGACCATAGTGTCAACCATGAAAGTTTCAAGAAGATAGCTTTCGTACTTTCCGAGATTTCCCCAAAGTTGAAAACCTCTGTTAAGTCCCCAGCACCTTTGAGGCTGAAACATGAGCAGGAGTAGTGTATCGGTATGGAGGACAAGGACGAGAAAACCCAACTGACATTATATGGTCATCGCCATGATGAGATCACAAATTGAAATTGAGCACATGATCACTTATCTTGCCCAATCAGCAGCCAGACTATGATTTTCAAATGGGAGGGATTGGCGGATGGTAATGAATGACTAGCTCTGTTCCTGATTAACCAATCAGCATCCAGACCAGAATCTTGGTTTGCTCGTGACAGAAAATGTGGCATTATGACCCAGACGCTTAATGGATCCCCAGATTCGAAACAGCGGCTGGGTGACCGAGACTACAGCCAGACTATGGCCGTGTTCGGAAAGCTTCCCTGAGGGAATTTCTTCCCCGAGCTTCGGGGAATGTGAGCATGCCCAGTGAAGGCGAATTTCCGAACGATATTTGCGCTTCCTCGGGGAAAGGTACTACTGTGGGTTGCAGACGTGAAATATTCCACGTTTAGCCAATCAGCATGTCGGCTTGGAAAGAAAACGAAATGCATGCCGGGAGTTTCCCCAAGTGAGCGACTCGGCGAGTCGCTCACTTCGGCCAGGCTCGAGGAAGCCTTGGCAGCCTGCCAAATACAATGTACCTTACCGAACGCTCTCCCGCTTCCCCGAGCTTCCCCGAGGAAGCTTTCCGAACGCGCTACACGATTTTCAAATGGGAGGAATTGGCGGGTGGTAATGAGTGACTAGCTCTGTCCCTGCATGATTAGCCAATCAGTATCCAGACCAGAATCTTGGTCTGGCCGTAACAGAAAATGTGGCGTTATGACCCAGACGCTTATCGGATCCCGAGATTCGAAACAGCGGCTGGGTGAACGAGACTATGCTGCTTTGCCGTTCCTTTAGATCACAAGAATTCTATTATGCTTTTGATTATTCCAGTTCCAAATACCAAGGTGTTTTTCACTAATAACCCAACTGCTGCCGTCCAGGTTGGTCAGGTGAAAACATTTCGATGTGAGACGGATGAAAGTAACTCTATAACCAGCATAAAGTGGTACATGTCTTTAGGATCAACATCGTTTCGAGATATAACAACTGGAATATCATCATCAGAGAGGAATGGGGCATATGGTGGAAAGATCAGGATCAGTGATGTGGCCATAACAGCAAGAAAGGCAATGAACGGCGTCACGGTTAGATGCCAGTCAATCTATGACCTGACGGGGCACGAATTTACTACACGAGCTGACACCACAATGAATGTAAAATGTGAGCAAACTATTATCATAAAGTAGTTTTGGTTTCTTTATTTATTATGTAAATTGTATTGTTTGATAATCTAATTCACTTACCTCATTGAGAAGTCTACAGAATTATTCAGCAACTTTCCCACTCTTCATCAACACTTGGTTAACATTTAGTAATAGTTTATATACAGTACACATCACAACTCACATCCCTAAGTAAATTCGCGTAACCCACATCTACGTGTTTTTCCACACTTCCGGTTGAAAGAAATATTGGAATCATTCGGGTTTAAATTCGTCAACACTTGTTTTCTATTCAATTTAATTTTCAGTTTTCATTAACAGCCCGGGATTAACAATTTTCAATAACATTTTTATGGTCTTCAGGGTCGACTACAGAGCTGAAGATGATAAACAAGCCAAACACGCCTGTCACAGCTGGTGGTAGTGTAAGCATTAAGTGTGAGACAGACAGCAGTAACTCTGGGTCACCTGGAACTATATCATGGTATAGTCCCCCCCCCCCCCCCATATTTCCTTTAACGCAAAATAACATATGAATTGGGTTTGGGTTTTTTATTGTCTGATATCATCAACAGTAGAGGTTCTCATCTGACTTTACACTTTAACCTTTCGGTAGAACTCGATGAGCTGCTCATTCAGCAATGGTTTGCCAGAGCCTAGAAAGTGTACGCTTAGTCTGCTAAAGCCTGACACACCGTGGCCACGTGGCTTTCATTTTAGATCCTCCAAGTACCTCTCTGTCATCAAACCCAAAGAGGATGAAAGAAGGGGATGACGTCACATTAACCTGTGAAGCCAGCGGAGGTAACCCAACAACGTATAGTTACAGTTGGTACTATGACAACAAGGAAATACAGAATGAAAGATCACGAATATATGCGGTTAGAGGAGTGAAGTATACACAGACTGGGCCGTATCGATGTCGGGTCGTCAATTATTCGCCTGGAGGTGTGGCGGATGCTACTATGAATATTGATATTTTGTGTAAGTACATATAAGGTTGAGTTTACATAGAGGTATACGTTCTACGGACACGCTGGCGTAATAAAGGGTTCATGCACATAACTCGGTTAAGCAACGTTGGCATGAACTTCATGGGCTCCATCTTTATTTTCAGACAAGGCCAAATGGAATCCCGACTTCCAAAAGGTTCTCACGGTCTTCCGCAAACCATCGGAGAGTGTGCGATTCGTTCTGCATGTGATTGCGAACCCACCACCCACAAATGTCTCCTGGTTGGACCAATACAACCGACCGGCGACTGATCAAGGGTTTTCAACCGGAAAAGCCAATGATACGACGTACACCTTGTCCAAGCAAGCGGTTTCTTTGAATGATTACGGGGTGTACTCCGCTAACGTAATGAACGATGTCGGAACCTCCGTTTTTACATTTAAAATAATGAAAAGAGGTGCGTTTTAAGCATAGTCTTCATGATACAACATGAGACATCCAGCAGCATACAAAAACTATGTTTGGCTTTGTTGGAAGACATGTGTTGTATCGTCTGGCTCATTCAACAGTCTCCAACAGCTTTAAGCCGGTGTAACGTCGATCAGTGTTCCCCGTATTTCTGTGTTTTTAGCTCACCTCTGTGAGGTGAGCTTCTCTCATGGTGTGTCGTCCGTCGTCGTTAACAGGGGTGGCATGTTTCTAAACCGCTTGGGTTACAAACTTGAAATTTGGTGTACAGTACCCTATGGTAAAAACTATCTCTGGACCGAAACTTAGCGCTGCTGCTTGTACATGTACACTCTGGCCTGTAGGGGGCACTTTGTGAAAACCTTCTTTCCGCCGTATCTCCTGAACGCTGTTAGCTAGAACCATGAATCTTTTATGGTGGGTTCCTCTGATGAGGCTACACCACATAAATCCCGGGTTTTTGATTTGACCTACTTTTCAAGGTCACAGGGGTCAAAGTTCAAAATTCACTGTTTGGTGGCACATTTCATGGCTATTTGACATAGAGTGTTGTGATTTGGTTTGAAGATATATCTAGGCACCCTGCACAAATGCACCAAATTTCAACCCGATCGGACTTCAAATATGGCCGCCAGGAAGCCATCTTGAAAAATGGACTTTGACCCACATTTTAGAAATAGGAGTAGGTAGAATGTTTTAACCTTGTCAAAATATGTATCTAGGCACCATATAAATATATGGTAAATTTCAGTCAGATTCGACGCCAAATATGGCCGCCAGGGAGCCATCTTGAAAAATGTACTTCGCGCACACCTCATAAATAGTGGCAGCTAGGATGCTTTGCCCGTGCCTAAATATGTGTCTTGGTACCGTCTACTTATATGCCAAATTTCGGTTCAATTGGACTTCAACATGGCTGCCAGGCGGCCATCTTGAAAGATTGACTTTGGCCGTATCTCATCGGTAGTAAATGTTACGATGTTTCAATGTTGTCTAAATATCTATGCTAGTATCCTGTAAATTCCTGCTAAAATTTCAGTCCCAATGAACGTCACGTGTGGCCACCAGGTGGCCATCTTGAAAAATAGAATTTTTGACATCTGTGACCTAGACAGGAAAGCAGTTTGTTCACAAATACCACTTGTATTCATTGTATTCAGAAATTGTACTCCTTCTGGGTGCCATCACCTGAGTTTATGTCATTGAATGATAATACTGATCAGATCATAAAATAAATCGGAAAGTCGTCTCCGAATATTTCGCAAATTTTCGACCCCAATCGGGGTCTTCCCCAGGCGCTATATAAAAGAGATCTCAGAGTTGAATGAGAGATCATAAAAATCAGATCATAAAAATACTTCTTGGTGTGTTCAGCTATCTTTCTGTACAGATCCTTCCAACATTGACCATGAGAGTCACAGTTTCACACTTAACCGTGGAGACTTATCACAGAGGTGAGCACAATGGCCCTGGCCATTTTTTTTATTGTTTCCCTCCTGACGGATTAAGCGGCCACTAACCCAACAACAACCATGCTAGGCCGCGTCTATTGTTGGGGAACACTGAGCTTCAGAAACACTCACCTATGTTACACCAGCAGAGTCTACACGATACAACTTCAGGTATACAACAACATCCAACTTTGATGTTGGTCTAAGTTTGATCTTGTTGGATGAGGCAGTCCACACTATCCAACATCACACACTCATGTTGGGTGTTGTTCAAAAAGAAGCATGTTTATTCTTCATCTACAGGTTGGTTGCTGTTGGAGACTATTGAATGAGCCTGTCCAGTCGATACAACAGACGATCAAAATACACAGCAAATTAGGCGGATGTCCTCAGGGGTTTGTGTGCGGTGACGAAGGGAGCGAGCAGTAATAACCCCGGATGTTCTCAGGATGGCGCTGCATGTGCATACACTACAGGCCAAAAGTTTGGGGCCACCCACAGATTTTTTTTAAAAATCATCCATACATACTCTAAACCCCCACTTACCTGTCCCATTCCTGAACCTGGGAAAAATGACGAAATCCTAAGTTGAAGATATCGCCCCGCTGTCATCCTTTGCCAGGCTCGGGAGTGGGACAAATAAGTGGACAGGACATTACTGTTTCTGACCATACCCCCACGCCATTATCTTCAACTTAGGATTTAGTCATTTTTTCCGAGTTTAGGAATGGGACAGTCAAGTGGGAATCTAGAGTAGTTTGTTAATCAATATATGGTTTATAAAGAAACAAAGGTATTTCATAAATGTAACTATGAGTTTTCAAGTTCAGTTGGAATGGGATAAGCTTGATCGGCTAATTCAGGGCAAATGTGTAAAAATTAAAAAGAATTTTTTGGATGTTTAAATTTAAAAATTACAGGAGCAGAAGCCTAAAATGTGTATGTCTATTGTGTATCAGTTACTAGTATTAAGGCCAAAGGGGCTAATTAATGAAAACAAAGTGTGAGCCAGAAATGGCTTTAAATGTCCATTTGTTTTGAAATTCCTAACTAATTAGTTACATCTTTTGAAAATACTTTTGTCCCTTCCTACACAATAAATTGTAAAACAAACCACATATAGATATTTTTGCGTAGTCAGTGGGCGGCCCCAAACTTTTGGCCTGTAGTGTACTTACAAACTAAGCATCCTACGTTGCTGAAGAACTTTGATATAATATATTTAGTTTCTAGTCCGACACCTTTTGTCAATTGCAGTTGCTCCTAACACAACATTGACGTACGTTAAGCGCCACGGGACTAGAATGACGGCAAGATGGGTGCCCCTAAGCCATTCTTATACAACATTTCGAATCAACTACTGTCGCCTAGATAATCTTGATACATGTAGTTATCACTTGGTGACGAATCAAACAGCTGGAGATACAAGTTTCGCGATCGAGGGGTCGGCAGTGGTGAAGAGTGTTCTCGGCCTGTATTTGGAGGTGTTTGATGGAGCAAAGCTCGTGTTCCGCTCAAAACCTGTTACAGAAAGTAAAGAAGGCGGCACTTATATTTGGGTAAAAGATGGCGAAACAGGAGGCGGCGGCACCAATGTTTGGATGGTTATTGCAATAATAATCATGGTCCTCATGGTTGTGGCTGTTATTGTTACAGTTGTCATACTCCATAGAAGGAGCGAGGCTTGTTTTTCAGGTAAGGATGAAGGAATTGTTTTCAATAGAGTTGATGCTTATTCCTAACAGTCCGTGATCCCCAACTGTCCGCGTGAAATGTGACAAGAAACACCAGTATAATAGCCTACCTGCAGTCAATAGTCAATTAGGCGGAAATCTGATCACTCATAATCCGCGGGTAATGCGCTCGCTTGAACACCGATTATGTATCAATGATTAGTTCTTTGTGTGGCGTGGGGGGAAACAATATTGACATTCGTCGTATTGTGTTTATCATGGATGAAGCAGCATTGCTTTTGGTGGCTTATGAGTGTGAACGACAATAGTTTGAACAATCAATTGTTCATTTAATGACGGTGATATAAACTTTGGTGATATATACAATGCGCTGTTTGGAACGTTTTACGTGCCCGGTGAGGGAACTGACGTCATCGGGTATCTGAATCAGAGGCCAAGGTTATTTTGGACTCTGAGTGGCGTTACTGTTGAACGTTTTCACTCTTTGATATTTTCCGCCCACAGTTATTACCTGGGAGACGGCCAGGCCCATTGTCACCGATGAACAAATTGCTCATGTGAGCTCGGACTTTACCATGCAAATTAAGCCCAACCCAGGCAGGGATTACTATCCATTTATCGCAGACAACTGTTGCGGGTTCGAATCCACTTATAGCCAGCATGTTTAATGCTGCCCATTCTTGGTATCGCGTGACTTGGAGTAATTTAGTAATGAGTTGTAGGAAGCCGTATTAACGTTACCGCTATAATTGCGACTATTGGCTATTATGGTGTGCCTGGTGTCGCATTTCACGTGGACAGTCAGGGGTCGCGGACTGTTAGGAATAAGCAGCAACTCTAATAGGCCTATGTTGGTTAAGACTGCTGTCTCATTGAAAAACGTTTTGTTAAGCGGCGAAAAAGTTCTCTGTCGCAAAGTTACTGTGATGACTTTTTATCCATCCTAGCCATCTTCCGACCACTTTTGAAGAAAACATCTTTCTTGCTTAAAGCGCCAAGGTACTCCTTCTCTATCCTGCGGTAAACAGACCTCTATTGACAATGTTGTTAAACTATCACTTATCAACCTCACCCCATGTACAGTTGTAACTCTCGTTCCCAGGGTGTCTCGTATGCACTGTATTGTAATCATACATTCTCCAACACTGGGGCGAAAGACAAAACTATGGTATTGGAGAATGATGCAAACACCGCCGGTGGCGCCGGCTGTCGACAAAAAGTGCCGTTTACCCACGACTCTCCACTTTTCCTTTTAGGTTCAAAAAAGGGACAAAGTGGTCCAGCACCGAGTAGTTTAACAGCAAACAAAATGGAGCCGATGTATGCCAACATTAACCCAGCATTCGAGGGTAGGTTCAGGGGAATGACAATGGGAGATTTTCCTGCCGTTAGAGGCCACCACCAGTTAGCGGTCCTAGACATTTGACGTCACAGAGAAGTCCAGGCCAGAACGTCATCCATAATGACGTGGACGCCATGATTTACGTCTCTGACGTCAAATTTTGTGAAGTTATAGGACCGCTAACTGGCGGCTTCTAACGGCCTGACACACTTTTTATAATGGGGCATCATGCTCTATTTTTGTTAATTCGAAATAATATGAATTTGACATCTAAAATCCCCTAAGACGATACGGACTACGGGATTTAGTCTAAAGCAGCTGCAGTCAGCGATCGACAGCGTTATCACCAAGAAACCACATAACACGTTATTATTTCGATCCGGAATTATCACCGTCCGGAATAGGGTCGAAATTAGCTTTTTTGTATAAAAGTATTGACCCGAGTTAGTGTGTTTTTACAACAGTTACGACCTGCTCAGTGAAGTTTGTTTTTATGAATAAGACGCATAACCCGGGCGTTAATTACTTAAGATCCGTGCGACCTACTCAACCAAAAACAAGGTGTGAAGTACTTTATTGTCTACCCGGGACGTGACAATTTCGATTGTTTTTAGGGCGTCCAAAGGTTAGATAATCAATACATGAAATATATAGTATTACGCCCTACTGTTCTGGCTATGGAAAAATTTCGACCAGNTGGGAAAGCGTCAAAACGCGGCGTAAAACGCTCAAGTGGAAACGGGCCTTAAGGCGTGCCACAGGTCACATCACAGCCTTCCGAAGCAGGCTTTTCCGTTCAAGGCGCGCATAAGCGCTTGCGCACCATCGCGCGCCTAATATCTGTTTGAGCTGCGCAAAAAATGCGCCTCTAATCGCTTAGGAATGCCAAAATTCGCGCACCTTGCACTCTTCGGCGAGTACACGTCTTTCACTTCTTTCCCACCCTGTCACATGTGTCACACTCAGCTCCCTTGGGTGACAATTTCTGGCCCCCGCGGCCCAGATAGCCAACTGACAGATGCCAAAGTCGCACTGGATCAAATCTGATCATCTGAGCATCTTTCTGAGCAGACCAGCTCTGCCTGGAGTGTGGTTTTCATGCGTTTTCTAAAAATGCAGCTTAGTCAGCTTTCATTATGTTCTTTGGTTTTTTACAGCAGTGACAAATACCCTTTGCATATTTATCTCTTTACAGAGTTAATGAAATAACTTGTTACTCCAAAACAGTTTTGCCTTGAGTTTGACTCACGTTATTATAGGTGACTGCCACAACCTGACGAAAACGAAACTTAAACGTAATCTCAAACGTAAGAATCATAGTACCCAGGAGTAACGTTGTGTGGCGCAGCTGTTCCGGCACCTCATTGTAATTGAAAGTCATGAAAACAGTTCCATCACCAGTTTTGTTAACCCTTGATTGCATTTTTACAATGTAGGCCTAACTCGGTTGTCATTATTACACAGACCTGCTTGAAACCATATCAGGAACAGCCAGCAACTCTAACTGGAAGTGAAAATGCAATCTAGGATTAACAAAACTGGTGATAGGAACTGTTTTCATGAGTGTACATGTAGCTGTCCGTGAAGTAAGATATGATTAGGCCCTATATTGGTGACAGGCAAAAATACTACATGTATTTATGGAATGTTTGCCCTTGATCTTGACCTCGGATCTTCAAGGTCATTATGTAAATGAAATACACATCATCAAAAACCTGTGTATACGTAAGTATAGGTTTTACGCCTCTAGACCCACCACAAACTGATTATTTCAAATTATTTCGAGATATCAACGTATCATGATATCTCCATCATTGAAAAGAAGTCCTTAACCCATTGGGGCCGGGATGAAGTTGAAAAATGTACATTTCGTAACATGAATTTCTGACGTCTCTACAATGAAATGGTCCATGGACCATGTGCTCACCTGGGTGAACGTACCAGAAAAACAAATGACAAATGTTAAATCGAAATGTTCCAGGGTCATGTATCCTCATTAGATGCACCTGACATGCCTGATAAAAAATTGGAGACAATCAAGGTACAGTTCAGGAGTTACTGGACTTTGAGCTTTGGTTTTGGCCACCTGGTTGCCAAGCGGAGAATCGAATTGGACCGAAAAGTGGTGTCATTGGTAACCTGACATAGGGGTGTATACATGTATGTACCAAGTTTCAAGTCAATAGCCCAAGCAGTTATGAAACGCGCCACCAAATGCCTAAATTTTGAACTTTGACCTCTGTGACCTTGAAAAGTCGGTCAAATCAAAAACCCCTTACTTATGTCATGCATCCTCATTAGAAGCACCAATGATAAAAATTTGGAGAGGATCCAGTCATTAGTTCATGAGTTATTGCACTTTTTGTGTTTTTGGTTTCCGCCACCTGGTGGCCAAGCTAAGGGTCAAATCGGACCGAAACTTGGGGTCATAGGTCATCTGACCAAGGTGTCTATAT
>NMRB01001979.1:63742-76429 GCA_002633025.1 Notospermus geniculatus | reverse complement strand
CGTCGTTGTCCGTTAGCAGGGCACGTTTCGTAACCGCTGGAGCTATTGATCTGAAACTTGGTACATATATACCCCTAGGTCAGATGACCCACGACACCAAGTTTCGGTCCGATTCGACTCTCAGTTTGGCCACCAGGTGGCGGAAACCAAAAACACAAAAAGTGCAATAACTCCTGAACTAATGACTAGATCATCTTCAAATTTTTATCATAGGTGTAGCTAATAAGGATACATAACATATATAACGGGTTTTTGATTTGACCTACTTTTCAAGGTCACAGAGGTCAAAGTTCGACAAAAGTGACGAACCTGCCACAGTTTGTCATTATTTCACCGAGCAACTTCATATCTTGCATAAACATGCATTGGAGGGGTACCTTAAAAAATACCAAGTTTCGGCCCGATTGGACATCCAATATGGCCGCCAGGTGGCGTAACCTGAAAATCAAGTAAGTGCTATTACTCAGGAACGGCTTGACGCAGAGTGCTCAAATTTGATATTTACCTCCATCTAGATGACCTTTACACGCATGTCAAATTTCGGCCTGATTTGACTTCAAACATGGCCACCAGGTGGCGTAACCCAAAAACCATCAAAGTGCTGTAACTCAGGAACGCCTTAACCCAAAGCGCTCCAATGTGCTATGTGGCCCCCTGCAGATGACCTTTATGTCCATGTGAAGTTTCGGCCCGATTGGGCATCCAATATGGCCGCCAGGTGGCGTAACCCAAAAATCATCAAAGTCTTTTCTGGGAATGACTTGACCCAGATTGCTCGTAACTATGTACCTCGCTCTGTCATTAGACTATTATGTCCAACCCAGTGAGCACATGGTCCATGGACCATTTCATTAAAATGTTGAATGGTAATTTATACATTTTGAATACAATTTCAAATTTCTTGAATATAAATTTTTGTTCTTGAAGGGGTATTTGCTTTCTTGAATAAATTCCGCTTTGGCTTGCCATAGACGTGTGCTGCAAGCTTTAGAGGTGCCGGAACAGCTGCGCCACACAACGTTACTCCAGGGCACTACGATTCGTAGGTTTAACTTTCGTTTTCGTCAGGTCGGGGCAGTGACCTAGTAGGCCTAACCTGGTTCCGATTTGAAATAAAATGCACAGAAGGAGTCGTGATATGAAATTCTAGCAGGTTACCCGCCTGCGGGCGTGTGGGGTACTGTGCTAACCTGGGGGGGGGGGGGACGGGGGACATCGGGTGATGATGCTTGTGTCTATGATATTATGATGTTGGGTGAGATTGCCTGTACGCCCGAAGGATGCCATGTCCAAAACCCATCTGGGCGTAACACTGCAAACAACCGTCTCCATTCACACAATTAGGGACCGGGGTTAGGCCAGGCATTGGCTAGGCCCAGGGGTCTCTGCTGTAGCCTGTAGGCCCGCAGGATGCCATGTCCAAATGCCATCTGGGCCTACCGGTAACATTGCATACAACCGTGTCCATTGAGCACAGACAATCATAATGCCTGTGCATGTGTGACATAGGCCTAGGCCTAATAGGCCTATGTATGCACATGCAGTTGGCGGGGTTTCCCCAATATCCTACCTATGGTGCTGTGGAAGGCTATCCAATCAACTTCAATAACGCATGGAGAGGTTTATCCTACCTATTGTGCTGTGAAAGGCTATGCAATCAACTTGAATGACATGAATCATGTTAATGAAGCATGGTCATGGGGCATGAAACAAAACACTTGAGATCTCCCACAATGCACCAAATGACAATAACTAAACAACAGTATTGGAAATCACCTACCTGTTCGAGACTACGGGATTCCCCAAGAGGTGGGGATTTCTCCAATAGCTGAAAATAAAATGTGTACGTCAGCAAAGGATTTCTCTCTCAAAATCACCTTTCGACATCTGATTTCTTTAATTTCACAAGCTTAACCCCTTGGGGCCGGATGACGATATATGCGGCTTTTGCCTGTACCACACACCCTTGTGCATTCAAACGGACATAGAATCGTAACCAGTGGACCGATTGATGATCTCTTTGCATATTTTTTAATGCGAGACTACCCCCCCCCCCGAATACGCGATTTTGCTCTGTTTGAAGAAACCTCGGTAAAATTGCGCTTTTACGTTTGTCCTGGGGCCTAGATTGACAGGCTCCAAAGTGAAAATCGGACTCGTTGTGACAAAATGGCCATATCTCCGGAACGGAAGCAGCTACGACGACGCGACTAGCGCCAAACGAAAGAGTAGAAAAAAGTAGCTTCATTCTGACCCATTTTCAGAAGCGTAGGAGCAACGGTTATCGAGATATGGACGTTTAAAGATTGACAACCTGACGAAAACGTAGGCAGAATGCGACCATTTCCTCACAACTTGCATCTTCGGCCCTGATCTGTTTCTCTCACAGACATTTTAGAACAAGCAGACCTGCATGAGGTCGTGGCCCATTTAGTTGCCTCCAGGATGAGTGCCTTAGAGACATCAGAAATTCATGTTACGAAATGTACATTTTTCAACTTCATCCCGGCCCCAAGGGGTTAAAACCTTCCTTGATGTACAACCGTCACATTCTGGGCACATGTTGCGTTGGGCAAATGGCCAAGCTCTAGAAGGAGTTCATCGTAGGTTTGGACTTTCTCTCTTATTGTATAGATTAGTAGGCTACCACAAAGTCGTATTTCAAGCATGACCTCATCACGACAGGGTATTTTATTGTTTGTATGCTGTGCAGGAGAAGTCGCTCCTTGGATGCCAACAGACGCCGATGACAAACTGTCAGTCGACCCGCAAAGGTATGAACAGCGCCACGACGTGTCAGCCGCGGTATTTGGCGGTACTAACTGCTAAATCACTGAACGAAAGCGAGGCAGTGACGTAGGCGTAGCAGACGCTATAAAACAACCACTAATTACGCACGATTAGTAAGACGTTTGAAGGTGGTGTGATGTTTACATGCTGATGGATGTTTCTCTACGAAATTTGCCGAAAATTTCATCGAAATTGGTTCAGTTTTGGCCGAGTTATCGATCGAAAGGTAACCTTGTGTTTTCGAAAACAGGCGTTCTTCAAAGTGCGTACACTTTCTTGGAATAGTATTTTGAAACTTCTGCTTAGGTCATTCGGGTTGTTATAACATAGAAGAATCCACATGCGAAGCGTGGTTTTATGCACGCATGTATGAGGGGTTGAAAATCACCCCGAAACACAACCACATTTTCAAGAAATCTCCTTCCCTTATCCATTGTCTATTGGTTCCATGGGCTCCGACGGTGGCGCTGACTGGTAGAATCGTCAGTCAGACGTCCAAGGAACCAGGTTATGGCTGCGAGAATCGTTACGTACTGCTGTTCAAACTGCGTACAAAAACTTGGAATACCATGCCGAAGTATGAAATTAACACAGATTGGAGATTGATAGTTTCTTCGTCTATTCAGTTTTGCTGGTTAAATGCAGGCGAATATTTATGGAGTTATGGCGATGTTTTTGACAACCCTCTACTCCAAATGACCTCCAATTCTGTGCGTAGGACGAAATTTCTTAAATGATTTCTCTTCATTCGTTTGCTTTATGCCAAAACGAGCCCTGAAGCCTCGCTGCGCGAGGCATATAAGGGATGCAGTGTCTCAGCCTGTGGGAAAACAGGGGCGAAAGTATAGCCCCAAGGGTGCCAAATTGGGTGCAAGGGATGCAGTGTCTCAGCCTATGGGAAAACAGGGGCGAAAGTATAGCCCCAAGGGTGCCAAATTGGGTGCAAATTGTTTGTGTCAGGCAGATGCAGCGAGTACCATTACAGACAGTCTCAGAGCCAGCCGAATGACCTGGGCCTACCACTGGTAAACACAGATAAAGCAGTATAGGACTCAGGTGAACCTGTCATCTGGTCATGAATAGTTCAGCAAAGAATGTATAGATGGCAGAAGTAGTAACTTGAAAGCTCACAGCTCTACTTTATATATTAGGGGGATAAATTACACTAATGGAAAGCTCAATGTCTTAGCTAAATACTGATGTATGGTTTATGTGGTTGAATTTGAACGGTCTTCTCGATAAACGCACTTTTGTGCGAGGTGTCCGATTTCTCGAATGAGGTACTCGAGAAGCCTCGTCGAGGGCCCCGATCGCCTATCATTTAATAAATAAATCTTCCGTAGAAAAGGACCTTTGCGGGCCGGTCGACTGCTGTGTGATGGTAATACTAATAGCTCACAAGGTGTACTGAAACAGGTCCTATTGGCCCAAAGTATCATTTATCAACACATCTGACCAACATGACCAAGGAGTGTCAATTGCCCTAGCGGTTACAAAACATGCCGTGCTAACGGACAACAACAGACGACGATGATGATGATGGACGACAGATGCTACGTTACAACTAAAGCTCACCAGGTGAGCTAAGTATTGTACACACTTTGTGCTGAAAAAAATTATTTGAGGGGCCAAACCTCAAGTAGTAGGCTCCACAAATTAACATATGTCACGCTGAATACCAGATTCAAATTTTTGAAAGTTTTCACCGACCTGTACCATCCAGGAGAAATCTTGGTCACAATTCCCACGACTAAAAGTGCGTCGCTCAGCTTAGAGCTGGTCGCATGAACGTAACCTGGCAACCAATGTTCGTAAAATAATTGTAATCACTCTCAGCAGCAGCAGTAGCGGCTGGTCACATGGCTTTAGTCCTACAATCCACTTTTGAAAAATCAGTAGAAACTTGTAACTGTGCTCACGACCTCAGGCGTCCTTCAAGAGATATGCAGAGACCATCCTACTTCCTACTAGGCCTAGGCCTATAATTCACCGAATGTAACTAGGTCACTGGGTCATATGAAAAAAGACAAGCAAATGCTTTTACTTCAGGTTTGTAGAGCATTGCATAGTGCATTTGTATTGCAAAATTCAAGTAAAAGCATTTGCTAGTCTTTATTCATATGACCCAATGTTTGTTCGCATAAGGCACAGGCGCATGAGGCTCGGATTGTGGGGGTTTTGACGTAAAATCGGGGTATCTCCTGGTACACACTGGGATACACACACGATGGGCCGTATTCATAAAGGGTGTTTAAGACTTAGGACGCGTGTAACTTCACTAAATGCACACACTTCCACCATGCATTTGACGAAGTTACACGCGTCTAAGTCTTAAACGCCCTTTATGAATACGGCTCACAGTGTGTATATAAAAAGACCAGGTCGGAAACGAGCAGCCCGATTCGCAACTTTGGGCGATGTTTTCACTTTAAAAAACGCCATGCCAACCGCTTTATTATACCTCATTAGAATCCTCTCGATGTCTACTCCACTCTGAGCGCCTTTTTAGTGAGCTCTGCGAACTCAATGGTATAGAGTGCTATACCCTTCAAAGAAAAAATCAAACCGTGTGGGACCGGGCACCAGCCAAGAATCCCTTCCCATTACCGTCCCCAGGGAACCTATTTGTATCCCAACATACAGCGCAATGCACGCTTGACGTGCCTGGTTCACGGATGTTGACTGGTGGCTGTCTCGACCTTATCCTATGCACGCAAAATGCACGTCGCGCTAACGCACTAGGCCTATTGTTGAATCGGCCAATCAACTTTGCGAATCCGTTTGCGCATGCTCGAAGCAGACGACGCCAGCAGCCGACGGGCGAACTTGCGATTGACCGTGCACTCGCTTCGAGACTCAAATGCAACAAAATTCGACAAAATTAACCGCCCAGCGATGGGCAGAATGTTCAAGAGACAGTTTTACATCCACCTTGGGCACTGGCATGAACTGTAAACCTGCAGTTTGATAAAAATCGACGGGCGAACACAGGTAGGCCTAGCCCGAAATTCAATTTTTCCAAGGAAACACCATTACGCGCATCGAGCCGATGTGTCACCTCACTTCGAGACACAATGTAACAAATTTCGACAAAATAAACCCCCCAGCCGTGGGTAGAATGTTGTAGAGAAAATTTAGAATCCATTCTGGGCACTGGTATGAACTATCCACCGGCAGTTCGTGAAAAATCGATGGGTAAACACAGAAAACCAGCCCGAATCCAGACATTTTTGGTTGCCATGGAAGATGACAGGTTGTTGGCACTTATCGCACCAGCTCCGCCACGCCCGCGTTTTCCATCCTCCACCATGTCCTCGGCCAACACACCATTCTTCATCAAATACCGTGTCAATTTTTAAGCCCCACCAGTGCCCCGTCCCTCTTCTCCTTCTCATTGTTCTCCTCCTCTAGAATTGCTCTCCTTCTGCGTCCCCAGACCCCCTGCCCTGCCCCATCCGGGCTGAGCCCACCTCCACTCTCTCCAGCAATGGAGAAGCTTCCCCAATAATGCGCAGAGCTCACTCCTCAAGGTTTCACCTTCACATATTAACACAAAAACATTAAATATAACCGAGAAAAGCCTGTCTTTCAAAAAGATAAAAAGTTGTCAGCCGCCATGTCGGCTGAAATAACATTTCGTACAGCCTCTGTGTAAGATGAACGCTGATTGGACATGGACACTGATTGTTACCGCCATAGACCATTCAGCGTTCATCTTACACAGAGGCTATACGTAATTCGTAATTCTTACACAGAGGCAAAAAAAGTTTGACCTTGACCTTTGATCGTTAAGGTCATTGCATAATCGAAATGGGCATCCTCAATAACCTAAGTATGGGTGATATCATGCCTCTACCCCTACCACAGGAAGAGATACTTCAAATTATCAAGTTTGACCTTGACCTCTGATCATCAAGGTCATTGCATAATCGAAATGGGCATCCTTAATAACCTAAGTATGGGTGATATCATGCCTCTATCTCTAACACAGACAGAGATATTTCAAATTATCAAGGTAGAACCTATTTCCACTGCACTAGGTGTTAAAGGAGCCGAGTTATGGCATCAGATAAAAGCGTGACGGACAAAATAGCAAGTCTGATATGTTGATTACATCATGATGGAGGCATGTGATGTTGAAAATAATTAGCTCATTGGATTGCCCATGTTGACAAACCTAGGGCATGTAGGCATGGTAGGGGTAGGATGTGTTACCAGAACTACCTGTTGAAGGAGATAATTTATGAAGGTGTGACAGACGGACACACACACACACACACAGATACACAGACACTGCTAAGACGCAGAGGACTGTATACGATGAAATAATTCAAACGTCTGACTATCCCGAAGTATCCTAGAGTGTAGTCTCAGTAACTGGGACTCTGTATGCTCCGCTTTTGCTTTTACAAACTGACTTTTACATAGCGCGCATACAGAGTCTCAGATTGCCCAATACATTCCCTGTGGAGCAACTCCGCCCCGAATTCCGGGCGGGCACTGTTAATTCACAAACCAACACGAAAATCCACAATATTGTATCCCTGTGTTATTGAGCTACCGTCGCTACACCATTTCCGAGTGAATTCAGTAAAATTCCATCGTTATTTACTTCCCAATTCGACTTTGAAATCCACTCCTCGAAACTAAATGCACAGGCCGCCACACGCCATGATGAGAGTCTCGCGCAATGCAGTTGCGCAGTCATGGCAGTTGACGTTAGTCTCGTTCTCATTCAGTGTCAGCGACTACGCCCAGTCACGTGACCTCGGGTCTTGTGACAGCTACGAGTTCGCGACTTGTTTACATGTGTTGGTGACATTTCGACGGAGTTTTGTATCAAAGTTTTTTCCTAATTTGTGCCAATTTTTCAGTCTTTGGGAATACCACTATGAAACATGAGGATAAATGAAAGGATTCACGACGGTTAATCGTTAGTAAATTGGTCAGGTTTGGGAGTAATTGGTGATTTTTGTTCAGTACATGCCAATACACTATGCACCACAGGCAGCATATGGGTAAACCATAACGTACCAGGCAATAGCCGTCAATGTCATATCGTAAAAGAAGCTATGCCTGGTCGATATGGTTACCATAACTACCTAGAGTGTACTCACCAACTGGCCTGTGACATAAACTCGACTCGATCCTGACTTATGGCACTGTTGGGTCCGATTTGTAGTTATCAGAGTCCTATCTCCGATGATGGTTCAGAATTAATAATTACGAAAATCCTATTTACACGATTCACGATGATTAACGATGATTTCCTCTAGAACGATCCTTCAACACTGATTGTAATGAATACCCCATGGGCGCTCCATATCAAAACGTCAGATATGAATGAAGTCCGAGACGCCACATGAAAACGAAAGAATTAATGACTCACTCATGATTCCCATCCGCGATCCTATCGTCCGTGGCATTACAAATGTCCTGGGAAACCAATGATATCCATGATATGATCCAAAATTAAACAACCTGACGACTATCGGCCCAAACGAATGCACGGTGGTTCAATCCGTCCGAATATGACTTTCCCAAGAAATGATCAAAAATACAAAACACAATGTAATGTCACTGCAAACTAGCACGATTGATAGAATCTTGAAATATTCCTCTTTCTAAATATCCAAATAATATTCGACGATGGTACATCGATGGGCGTATTTCGAGACGATTTTGTCAAGCAAAATTATCGAAAATGTCAACATGTGCGATTCTCACACTCTAGCGCCACCACACCGGTCCCAATTCTGTCTCAGCCGGGTGCACGACCGTTTGAACGTAGTGCTTCGTGTACATCTCTTTCTCGTGTAGTACGATGACCATATATGGCACACGCTGTGGTTAGCTTGCGGTTTTTTTAAGATAGTCTTCTACTGTCCCAAAAATGGCATGAAATTTTTTATGGGCGTACACATGGATTTACGGCCTATTGTCAGTTCATGCTAAATAGGTATAAAGGGGAAGGGCCTGGCGCCTTATTTCCAGTTGTTACCGCTTGGTGTCAGCAGCGCATGGGACCTCACAGCTCATTAAAATTGAGAATAAAATCCTCTTCAAACGGTCGTGGGTGGTCCTCCGACGGCACTGTCTTCGGGGCAACGCGACGCGCCAACACAGACACCATGACCAAAAACAATATGGTTCCCGATCTTAGTGATCGGGAACCATAAAAATCTTTTACGTCTCAGCTGATGTCAAAAATTTTCACCTGGTTATGAAATAATACATGAAAATATCTATTTTTTCAATGCCAAACAACACAGCATTCGAAGAGTTCAGGAAAATTTTCTCTGCTACGAAGCAGAGTTACTTTTTATTGCCATGAGTTTCCCAGGTAATCGACCATGGTTAAGTAACATTTTATCAGTGATTTCTATTCAGATACAGCAGTCCTGGCATTGAATGAATCAGACATGAAAAATTTTGTGTAAAAAGTCTAACTTGGGACAAAAAAGCTATCGTTAATTTCCAATGGGGCAACTTGGGACACTGTCCCATGTAACCCCGCGTTAACAAAATTTGACCTTCTACACGCTGGCCCGCCCACCATGGCAACCAAGACACATGCAAACATACATCAATGCACAGTCCCCCTAAGGGCCTATGAGTCATGATGAGGGCACATGGCTAATACATTACTCTAGGCAGGAGAAGTTTTTCTGGTATAATTTTTTTGTGTGTCACAGTGATTGGACTTCACCTGGACCTGCTGAGCACACCAGTCTGTTCTATGTCATGCCACATCCCCTGATAACTAGAAGAGATCACCAAAATTGCACAGAAACAACTGAAATGCAATAAAAAACTGAGAGCAATGAATACCGGCAACTGTCCTACAGAGTGGCCACATTTGTCCCAATTTACCCTGGTGTCCCAAGTATCCCCAGTTTACGGGTACATGTCTTTCTCGTAAAGCATTGATGACCATATATGGCAAACGTTGTGGTCAGTTGGCGGTTTGAGGCCAAAAACCTGGAGGACTAAATTAGACGTGCAAAAACAAGTATTCTCCCCGCAGATTCAACCTTGATTTAGGTAAGAAGTGACGCTAATAAGTTACAGAATCATTTTCTTGATTCATGGAGACTAAACGGTGATTTTGACTTTAAACCTGTTTTCAATAGAAATTCATTCCTCTTTTGGCATTGTTCGCCCTTTACAATTTGTGTGCACCCTCGGTGCCCTCTAGCGTCGAGCTGGCGTATTACCCGTCATTCGTCATTTCGCCTGCGTCGAGGACGGTCGATCGAACTGCTCCCGCGAAGCCTCCACTGTGAGTTGCCGCATTGCCGAGTTTTCGTTTTGAATATTGCCAGTGAGTTATTTAGTGTTTTGTTTTAAAAGTTTACTGTGCTAGCGGCAGCCCTTGCGAGGATCGTCCTGGGGGTAAAAGTAAATGCCGTTGTGAGCTAATTTTGCTAGCGGGGGCCCTTGCGAGCTTTATACGGGGGGCAAAAGTAAATGCCGTTGTGAGCTAATATTGCCCTTGCGAGCATAGCTGGGGGGCGAGAAGTATGCCTTTGTGTGCTGATATTGCTAGCGATAGCCCTTGCGAGCATGGTGCTGGGCGCCAGAAAATGGAGCTGTGAGTTCATATCGATTGGCGGCAGGCCTGTGTGAGCGTAAGATCGGAATTCAGATTGACATGTAGATATTCAGAGCAATTTATTTGGTTAAGTTTGTTATGTGCGTTTGGTTGTCAGACAAATGCAGACCAGCAGACTGCAGACTGCAGACTGCAGACCTATGTGTGGTTATATCCGCAAAAAGTAGAGTTGACAAAACAGATCGAGATGGAGGTTACAAAATCAGAGACATGCTTTTAGAAAACAGATACGTTCGTTAACAAAACAGAGACGTTTAGCTGTGATTTGGAGTCGTTCAGAAAGGAGACGTTGGATGCTACGAAAGAGTCGTTTAAACAAAATTTGGAGACGTGTCTTATCAGAGATAGTCACATTTTTTCAAGCGTAATTTTAAATGGTACGCCATACACAGATGTGGACATGATTTGGAGTCGTTCATTAATGTGACGTTGGGTGGCGCTCGTTGCAGTTAAAGGTGAAATATTATCAGAGATAGTCACATTTTTTCAAGCGTAATTTTAAATGGTACGCCATACACAGATGTGGACATGATTTGGAGTCGTTCATTAATGTGACGTTGGGTGGCGCTCGTTGCAGTTAAAGGTGAAAAAAAGGCCTTATATACCCCCGTCCAGACAAATATTAATGAGGTCGAATTTGGTTGGATGTTAATTCAATAGAGTCCAATTGTCGGACAGAGTAGGTGCCTATCTATTTTCGGACGGGCGCATGTTCTTTGCTTGTGTGCTGCACTGATCACGTTACACGAAAAATTTTTTAACTGGGTCAAAGATAAAAAAATAAAATCTTAATTCCTTAATATCTCTATAACGGTAAGTCGTATGATTCTGCGACCCACTTTTATGGAATCCTTGACCCATGTATACCTTAAGTTTAGGTTTTGGTTAAGATCGGAGAGAAGGTCAAAAAAATTTAAAAATCCAAAATCCCAAATCCCAAAACCGAAACACCGAGGATGTGGGTACACCCTCGGTGCCCTCTAGCGTCGAGCTGGCGTATTACCCGTCATTCGTCATTTCGCCGGCGGCGGAGGCGACGCAGAATGGTTCCCGTCGAAGAAGGCGGGTTATCCCCTTATGATCTGCGGCAATTCACGATGGAAGCGGAAGAAATGTACCAAGGTTTTACCCACCCACCCCCCTCGGGGTCCATTCTTCTCGCTCATCCTGATGGTAATAATTGCTCCATCACTCCCAGTACTCCCAAAGCGAGAGGAAAGAGGACACCGAGGATGTGGGTAAATCAGAGGTACGTTGTTGTATTCCATTGTGTAGGCCTACTCGAAACGGGGGCCGTTAATTAGAAATGCTGGCAAAGAGATTCTTCATGAAGCAATCGGCATTAGCTTAGTGAGAGATCCCTGTGCAAAGTTACAGAATGATTTTTTAACGATAGCCTTTTACTGTCAAACAAGAGGCCCATGGGCCTGGCGCTCAGCTGACAGTTGACTTGAGGTATAGTTGTAGGTGTAATGAAGCAGGCTAAAGGGGAGAGACTAGGTCCAATGGATTTTACAGAAAATGAAGAGAATGACAAAAAGGACTGATTGGTTAAAATATTTAATGTAATAGTTGATAATCACAAGTCTTATGAAAAATACTGTATAGTATGCGTTAATCGGTCGGCCCGATTAACCTGTTCGAATGGGAAATCATTGAATATCCGCGTTCTAGGCCTAGTTAGGTTGATTACGCATCTCTCCTTTGGAGTTTTTCTTCTTATACGCATAATCTAGGGCCACTAGGACACCTTTTACGACCATAAAACTTGAAATCATTAGACAACTGTGTTTTTGGCAAAACTTTGAAATTTGGCCAAAATATCATGTTTTTTTAATACTCACTTGTTCGGATTGAAACTGGCACTGTTTTGAAGCCAGTCTGTTTCTTGACACAGGAAAATTTTCGGAATCCTAAAATTCTCATTTAAAGCAAAGTTACAGATGATTTTTAGCTCACTCGTGAGCTTTTACCGTCCTGCGGTGTCCGTCGTCCGTCAGCGTCGTCCGTCGTCGTCGTCCGTCGGCGTCCGTTAGCAGGGCACGTTTCGTAACCGCTGGAGCTGTTGATCTGAAACTTGGTACATATATACCCCTAGGTCAGATGACCTATGACACCAAGTTTCGGTCCGATTCGATTCTTGGCTTGGCCTCCAGGTGGCCAAAACCAAAAACACAAAAAGTGCAATAACTCCTGAACTAATGACTGGATCGTCTCCAAATTTTTATCATAGGTGTGTCTAATTAGGATACATAACATATATAACGGGTTTTTGATTTGAC